>JAVXUL010013063.1:0-12273 GCA_035590515.1 Trichilia minutiflora | reverse complement strand
ATTTTGTCTATAAAAGAAAGCATAACGTATTAAGTTTCATACGATTTTTGTTTTGAAAAGAACAAAAAATATACTCTGTCTGTAAGAAGAAAAATACTGCACTTTGCCTGACTTCTGAGTTCCATTGCTTAACCTCAGAAGAATTGATAGTTGAATCCTGGGAGACAGACTCCGTTGTTCTTCAAGCAATCAGGGAAGGGGAGAAATACTGTCTTAGGATATTGTACCCGTGCAAGCCTCTATCATACGTTCTATAAGATTAGTTTTAATTTTACAGTCTATCATTCGTCTATTGTTTTTGTTTACTGATTTTTTTTTATTTTTTATCGATTTTAGTATATTTGTGTTAATACACTGTGACTGTGATTGTTATAGTTCCAACAAAAAGTTGTACAAAATTACTTAGTTAATTGTGTGCAAACACGAGCATAAGCGTAAACATGTGAAGGAGTGTAGTAATGTTGTCATTCTAACATTTTCTTACAGGTATTTAATTATGTCATCTAGTCAAGATAAAAGTAGAGCGTAGGAAGGATTGAAGGATGGATGTTTCGTTTGTACTCAAAGCCATGCAATAACAGTTTGAGAAATTTGATTTAAAATTTAAAAAGATTCGAGACCAAATTTGAGAAGATTCAACACCTGAATACTTTATAATAGGATTGTTCGAATCCTATTTAAATAATTTAGACATTTGTATCGTTTATGATAATTCAAACGTTCAAATTGTGATCCACATTTTGTTAAAATTTAAATGGATTGATTTACATACTAAAAGTTTTTGGAGTTTTGATAAGTGGGTCGTGTTTTGCTTTACCTTTTGAAAAAGAGGCTTTGTGATTGGACTAAACTTTACAAGAGATTTTGTGTGGATGGATGCTATAACAACATTGCTAAATTTAGATTCTGTTGTTCTCTCATCCATCTTCGCAATTATTTTATTTTATTTATTTTTAACGTTTCTTAAAATATATTTCAGGCAGACAATCCATGTTTTCTGAAAACAAAAATGTCTGAACATAATAACCAATTTGCGTGTATGGAAATGAAATGAAAGACTTAGCAATATCCCATTTTGCTTTTTGGGGTACCAGTTGGGAGAATTGACTTGTAAATGCTGGAGTTGTTATTGTTGTTTGTTGCATTATTGCTGTGGACAGCTATATTTTCTTGGGAGCTGTATTACCATTATTAGCCACTCCATATTGTTGAAGTTTCTTGTCATTTTCTTGAAATTGGACATAGAGAACATTGGTCCGAATCATATGTCACTTCACACACACCATCAGCCCTCAATCATTGTTCATTCTTAGGCAGAAAACGCTGACTTCTTAGAGGTCTCTCGTGTGAATTAGTTGATTTGTTCTTAAGCTTGTTAAGATTTTAAAATGAGAGTTACAGGTGTTCGTATGTGTAATATTTCTGTTTTAAAATTAAGTATAAACAGAATAACTACAAATATAGTCTAAATGGAATTTGAATATATTATTGTTGTGCATGAATAGAAATCGAAATGTTTGAATTTACCATCACATCTTATCAATAAATCACCCATACATATTCAAAGAATATGAGTTTGCCTTTTATTATAGTAAACAAACTATGGAGGCTTCAACTTGAGCTCGACAAATTTGTTTGTCTTAGAATTGGTATTTGAATTACACTGACTTATCGAATGACGTTCATAATTGATATACCAAATTCAGAAAGGGCCTAAATCCTCAGCTCTTGTAAGGCAACACGCCCAAGTTGTTTATCTTGACTTATTAGGTCTAAACTGCACCCATTTATCATAAGCCCACTTCAAGAAATTTTGTTCCGTTAATGGGCCTTCTATATTATTAACATATTAGTTTGGGCTAATACTCTTAAATATTAACTACGAAGTCTCACGCGTAAAGCAAGCTTTTGTATCTTGGGTTTTGACTATTGAGTTAATTTCACGTCTACAATTCTAATAATTAGCAAATCACAGAATTATTTGTTTTTTCTTCAATTTTTCTTCAATTTTTATAAAAATTATGATATATGAAAAATCCATATATATATATATATTAAAGTAAGTAAAAATTCATGATAAAATAGAAATGATGTGAATGATGATGTGACTAAAATATATTTTGCCATATCAATAGAGTTTGTGTTTTCGTATGATTAAAAGATAAATAGTAAGCCGCCAGGGTTACAACTGTTATGGTAAGATGACATAGCCCTCATTCTACAGGTCTTAGCTTCGATTCTGATCCTGATTGTTATCCTTATGCAAGTCGAGTTAAACACGGATCTATACCCGAGAGGTAGGGGATGCTAGATCCGTCTCGATTTAGTATCATTTGGAGGACCCGAAGGAAGGAGTTCCAAGTTACAAAAAAAAAAAGGGGTAAGAAGTAGTTTAATACAACATGTAACATTAATTTATTATAATTAGTAATTATGTCATACTAGATTTTAACATAAATATAAGATTTAAATTGAGTAATGAAAATATTTTAAATTAATTTATCTTTTTCAAGACATTAGTCATGAAGCAAAAGATGATGAAGCGGGGGATTTTTGGTTAATTAATGATGAGGGCTCGCTTTATAATATAAGTAGTCTTCTTAAATAATATGTGATATTTTTACTTGAGATTTATTCTTTTGTTATATTAAATTCATATCCATGCAAATTTCTGATCATATATATTGTAATGACTTTATACGAAAATGTGCATATGAGACATTCATAAAGTTGAATTACTATGGTCATATCTAAAAGTTTAAACGTAAAGGTCTAATTAATTAATAGTACATAAGTTATTTATCTCTAAAAAATAATTGTATTTTCATAAAAGTTCATTATAAAAGCAGAAATTGATCTCTCTTTCTAATTTTCTGAAGATACACTACTACAACACGATGAAGTAACAAGATACCATATGCATATTATTTGAGTACTTAATTATTACCTTGCTTGGGGAAATATTTCACTCTTCATATTCAAATCCATCATTAGTTCATTGGAACCACGTGTTACTCTCTCACGCATCTTGGTACGAGCTATCTCCATTGCTAAACAATCATTCAGTTCACTTACTACATGATTCATGGTCGGCCTTCTAGTAGAAGTTGGAGAAACACAAGCCATAGCTATTTCTACAGCTTTCCAGACAGTGTTAATGTCGAAATCTCTTTGTAATCTTTGATCAACAATGTTCTTGATATCCCCATTTGATAGCATGAAACTTGCCCATTGACTTATATGAGTTCTCTCAGGTGTTTTTTCAATCACAGGTTTACCTGTGATTAACTCTAAGAGAACTGCTCCAAAGCCGTAGACATCGCTTTTCTCAGTTAACCTGTTATTTATATAATACCTGTATGCAGGACCAAAATGCATGACTCATTGCACAAAATTTTCACTAGTTCTTGAAACTAAGTTTTTTCATATGCAATTTAAAGTTTGTTTGCAATTGTTGCATTTGTGCTCAATTTTGAAAGCTTAATAAATAAACTATTTCATTAATAATCACTTTTATTAATTGGCCGTTAGCCAATATTTACCACCAACCATTCATTGCTTATACATAACATAGTTAGGAAAAAAATGTATCATTTCTGACGCGCCTCATTGAGCAGAGGAGGAAAATCATTGTGCAAGGGAATTATGTGAATGATGGAAAAGGAATCCGTCGCTCGACTTGTTTTAAACACGTGAAAAATAAGAGTCAGAATAGATTAGGCACCCAATATTTAGATGTTAGGCATGTAAATTATGAGAAATAATTTTTACTCTTATTTAAATTTTATTTTATTTATTTTTAGTTTTAAGAGCAAAATTGTGATTATACTTAGTTCTAATTTTCTAGTATAAATAAAGGTCTAAGTCCCAATGTAGGAAGTTTTCAACTTTAAATGAAATTTTCCTCAAATTTTATGGTTTTCAAAGCTCTTCGAACGTGGTGGATTCCAAGTTCCCCTGAAAATATTCCTTAGAAATCATTTTAGCATTAACTGTTTTCATTGCATTAAATTAGTATTAGAGCCTTGTTATTATCTTAAAATAATGGCTAATAGTAGCTGTGATGGAAACAACCATCTCTGTCACGTGAATGAGAGGATGCAAAATTGTAGATGACAGATTGTTATCTTAGGGTATCTCAAAGGAGCTAGTTAACTTTAGGGTGTGTTGCTGTTTCAATGAGAAATTAGAGTAAAGCTAACAATGTGGAGCTTGGCATTTTAGGCTATAGTCAAACGTATAAAGGGACTACTCCAACAAGGAGGCCATGTAAAATTAACAAAAGGGTTCTCGGTAATTTTGGCCAAGGTTAACTTTTTAGAGAATCAATTTTGCTTTTTGATTCATATTAACAAAGCTCACTTTTCAAGATTTGAGAAAAAGTTTATGCTAAGTGTTGTAATATTTTTATTGTTCATGATTGAAAAAGTAATTACATCTATAGAATTTTAGTCTATGATTTATACTTACCTATTATGAGGAGTACTAATCTTTATGCAAGAGTTATTAGTCATAACGAGAAATGTTTGATAAAATTTTTGATTGAGAGTTATATAGACGATATTTATTATTATGTTTTTAATAACCTTGATATATAAGGTTTGTTGCTCGGAGAACTATGGCATAAACAGGTATATGCTTGGTATTGTGAACTATAAGATGTGTCTAAATTAACCAAAAATAGACAAAAACATGTCTTAGGTCTTTATAAGCATAAATGTTCAAAGAAAGTAAAAATTCAAGTTGAAGAGTAATGTTTAAATGAACAAAGGTATGAAGTTAGTATTGGTGTTGAAGGTCATAATAAGTGACTACCTAATATTGATTTTGATTCTATGAATAGAGTGGTTGAAGAGCCGAAGAAGGCGAAGTTGATAGCCTTGTCTCACACTTATCGAGAATTAGAAAAGGATGTTAGAAAGATGCATAAGGTACATGTATTGTTGGTGAAGAGTGAGGTTAAAGTAGTGGATGAGACCAGTATCATTTCAGTCAAGATAATAACCATGCTTGAAGAATTCCAAAATGTCCTATTTGAAGAACTATTGATAAGATTACCACCACTTTAAGATATACAACACCATCTTAATTTGATTCTTAGAGTGAGCACACCAACTTTACCATAAAATAAAGTGGACTTGAAAGAGGATGAGATGTTAGGAGAGAAGGTGAAAGAAAGAGTGATAAAGAGAAATATCTGAGAAGGCATGAGTTTGAATACCATTTTGAACTTAGTGACACCAATGAAAGAAGATAACTGGCATATATGTTTGACATGGAAAACTAATAATCAATTTAAGAAAGGTTATAAAGTTCCTATTCCGAGAATGTACGATAGTGGTCCATATTGGGATGTGATTTTGGAGGATGGTTTGCTTATTTCCTAAGTTGATTGGCTCAAACCACCTTGGTTGGTGAATCACTTATAATATTTTGTTGAATGGATTAAGCTTAATGACTTGTTTGGTCAGATTGTACAAGTATTAAAGATTCCATAGAGTGCAAGTTTACCCAGGAACAAGTTATAGGGTGGGTCATTTAGGCCAATATAGAGTAGAAGGTGATTAGTCATACCCTTAGTTACTTGTTGATATTGGTCTGGATGATATTATGATTAAGGGTTGGTGATAGAAAACCTAAGTGGACTTATAGGATAAGCATTAGTGACAGCATATTTTAGAGTTTAGGAGGAGATCATTAAAAAAATCTTAGAGTTACGAACATGCTAATTTGGATGATTTATGAAGGATTAGAAAACCTGAAATTTGATCAGTCATTATGTGAGACCCGTGCTTAGATTCTGAGGGTATATCTGTCATTTTCTACTTATTATGTTCATGTATCTGCATTCATTTCACATCCCGTACACG
Source organism: Trichilia minutiflora (assembly GCA_035590515.1). Classification (NCBI taxonomy): domain Eukaryota; kingdom Viridiplantae; phylum Streptophyta; class Magnoliopsida; order Sapindales; family Meliaceae; genus Trichilia; species Trichilia minutiflora. Next base: position 6,403 of record JAVXUL010013063.1, on the reverse strand, counting down.
TGTGGGTGTAATTCTATGCTCATTTGGGAAGTCGAATTGGTTAAAATGAAGTTCGAGAATGAGAATGAGAAAGTGTGTAATTCATTCTGACGAATTTAGAATTCGTTCGATCGAATCGGATAATTCGTTCAAACGAACCAAGGAGGAACTCTCTGGAAAACTTGGAGTCGAATTCGTTCGATCGAATGGCAGTTTGTTTAGTCGAATTGATCATTTCGTTTGAACGAATGATCAGTCGTTCAAACGACTGAGATGGGAACTCTCTGACTTTGGAAGTGCCAGATTTGTTCGACTGAAAAAGATTATTCGTTTGATCGAATCACAGTTCATTCGAACGAACCCCGTGATTCGTTCGATCGAAGGCACAGTTCGTTCGAACGAACAGGCATGAAATGACGATTTTGCCCACTTCTAGAAGATTCTTCTTTACATTTCTTAAGGGAAAAATAATAATTTCACCCTTAAATTTATAAAAAGAAGGCTGAGGGTTAGATTTCATAATTTTTGCTTATCTTTTTCTCTCTTCTCTCTTATGCACGTTCTCTCTATCTTTCTCTCCACATTTGCCACATTTTGTTAGATTCTCGATTTCTTTTCGCCTGCGAGCCATATTCCACGCGTCTATCATACTGGGAATGTTAATTTGGCGATAGAGGTGTGATTTCGCAGAAGGGCACCTAAGGTTTCGAAAGGAACAATTGGGGTTTTTCGATTTCAAGGCGAAATCGGAGCAAACCGACCACACCACAAGGTTCGTAGCTTTATTTCTAGCTCGTCTGTATATCCATTTCGTATTTTTATCCACTTTGATTCATATGAGTTTTTGTATCGATTTTCTTAGATTTATTGCTTATAATTCAGTTTTTATGTTCTATGTGGGTTATTAAGGAGTCGTAGAAGTCGCAGGAAGCTAGAAATATAATTTGGAGAAATTTGGTGAATGTAAACAGTAACTCCAGTTACTCTTTCGACGAAGGCATGGGACCCACTGGTCAGAATCACATATATTAGTCAAAATAGGTTAGTTTAGATGTAATGTGGGTCCGTAGCAATATTAATTTGGTAATTCGAGGACTAACGAGGATTTTAGACAATTTTGTATAGTAGTTCGATGTTAGGAACTCGGGGTTAGCATACATTGCACGCATTCAAATTCATATGTATATTGGAACGCATATTGATAGTATTCTATGCTTATGGTTAGACGATAGTTCGCGATCGAAGTACTCGCATGATTCGCTGAGGAACGAGGGGATTTAGGGAGTGTATACCCTCCCTGAGTTATGAGTGGACTTCATCTGTTTTATTATTTTATTTTGAACATTGTTTTATGTATAATTGATGATATGAAAATATTTATGAACGACTTTTATTTATTTTCTCCAATATGTAGTTTTGGTAAGGAAATCAATATGGTTTGGTATTTTGATTTATGCTTGATATGATAATATGGCCAAAAGGCCAGTTTTGATATTGTTTTGCCATAATACGGCCAATGGGCCAGGTTTTTGTGATTTATGAGGTGGATTATGGATTTTGATATATACATATACATATTGATGTTATGGCTTTTGGGGCCGGAATGTAATATTTATTGTGATTGACGGCCATATTGACCTGTTTATATTTTATTTTGATGACGGCCATGATAGACCTGTACCTGTTGTGATGATGGCTATGTGAGGCCTGTTTTTATGTATATTGAATATTGGTGATGTGGCCATATGGGCCTGTTGTACACAGTAGCTATTGATTGTAGCCTAGGGTCAGTCTGAGTAGATAGAGATTACCTAGGTGAGTGTGGGACTTCATAGGTAGAGGAGTTATATGGTGTTTTGATTTTTGTTTGAGTGAAGGTTTGACTACCTGTGAGTCTTAATCGGATTAGCACGAGATCACCACGTGACTAATCCGAGACGAACGTCAGTAGTGGGCCTATTTTATGAAAACTCATATATTCTATTTCTTGCATCTAAATCTATTTTTATAAACTGCATGTTTTAATTGCATATAAAACCCACTGACGGTCTCGGGACATCCACAACCAGGGTAGTCGCCGAAAAAGAGAGCTTGCCCAATGATTTTTATACTGTGTTTCAAGGAATTCAAAGTAAAAAAAGATTTCTTCTGATTTATTTATTTTCAAATCGTACTTTTACTTATGAATTACTCGATGTATGAATCTGTATAAATATATACATGTACTTATATATTTATATTTTTATTTAGTTCACTCACGGAGTATACTTTTGTACACTCACCCCCCCTCACTCTCCAGTTTTAGGGCAAGCGTTAGGTTGTGCTTTGGTGGTGGTGATTGCTCCGAGATGTGAAGGCTCAGGTATAGCCGGATCTACTCACTCTGTAGAGTCCTTAGTCCACGGGTGGTTGTTTTTATTTTCCTTTTGTTAATGAGGATTTTGTGAATGATAAATAGCTTTGTAATAAATATTCAGGATTTATTTTGGGATGGATTGATCCCTACCGACTTTATTTGAATGAGTGTTTTGATTTATTTATGTACACATCTATATTTGAAATGTTTGAGATCTTGCTTTATTCATCCGGAGTTTGGGTGTGAGATTGGATTGTTTAGAAGTGTGATGTGAAATATTTATGAAAACAGATTTTTATAAAAGCCTTAGAGGCCTATAGGTTATATTCTGTGTTATTAAGTACACTCTGGAGGTCTGTGACAGTTGTCATGTATGGGACCCACGGGTTGGGATGTGATAACTAAAGTGGTATCAGAGCTTTTGACTCCACCCAAACTTGGTTTTGAACTGTGATTTAAAAATTTGTATCTGAGTTTTTTTATTTTTAAAATTTTCAGTCGACTAGGTGAGTCGAGTCATAGGAAGCATCACCACCATGATAATACGAGCAATTAAATTATATGTTCTTTTTATAGAAATCATGCCATCGAGACCTAGATGAGGTCATGGTAGATCGCGAAGAGAGGTAGTACCCGATGTTGAGGAAGAGGTTACGTCGTTTATGCCTCAGTCAGAACCCGAGGAACAGCGTGAACCTTCTCCGCCCCATTATCAGCAACCAGGAATGGGAATGCCTCCGAATATGACTCCTGAGCAATGGGCTGGAATGCTCAAGCTGCTGAAGCATCCGGATCAGCTCTGAAGAAATATAAGCTGATTAAAGAAGTTCGATAGTTGGGAAGTGTGCCTTTTTGGGGCACTACAGATGCTGCGGAAGCCAACAAATGGTTCAAGAAGTTAGAGGGTGATTTGGATGATATGGAGTTAGAGGATAGATATAAATTAAAAGTGACTGTTAGATTGTTGAAGGGTAGTGCAGTCACATGGTGGGCTAATGTGCAAGCTAGAGCCTCTACATAGCTGACTCGGGATAACTTTGTGCAGGAATTCAGGGTTCAGTACTATAACCCCTTTCACTGTAATCAGAAAAAGTAGGAATTTCTTCACCTGAGACAGATGGGTAATACAGTGATAGAGTACGAGACCTAGTTAAGTGAGCTAGTAGAGTTTCTGCTCGAGTTTACCAATGAAGAGAACCTGTGTGCTAAATTTAAACAGGGCTTGAATTTTGAGATCCGTAAGAAGATGTCTTTATCCGAGACTCAGGGGTATAAAGAAATGATTTAGATAGCTCTTCGAGCTAAGAAGTTGGCTGGAGAAAGAAGATTAAGGGGTCAGTTTCAGAAGAGGAAAGATCTGAGTATATAGATTGACTCTCCATCCAAGAAAAGTCACAACAGTGGTTCATCCAGCGGTGCCTCTGCTACGAGCCCAGCCAGTATATCTTCGCATTCTCCTTAAGGCCAAGGACCTACTAGATTCAAATCATCAATACAGGGTCATGCTCAGGGTTCGAGACAGAGCCAAAATATAGAAAGATGCCCTTCATACAGACAATATCATGCAGGTTCTTACCCGCACTCTTACGTGTGTCATCACTGTGGAGAGATGGGCACATTAAAAGGTTTTGTCCTAAGCTAAATAGGATGAAGATGGGTGGACAGACTAGTTGACATTGCTCACACCAGCAGCAGCCACCAGTTGAGTAGGCAACGGCATCTTTAGGTAGAAGATCAGGAGTTGGTAATTCATCAGCTGCATCTTGAGGTGCTCAGAGATCTCGAGATAGAGTTCAGACCAGGGTGTTTACTTTGAACCAGGAGCAGGCACATGCTAACCCAGATGTGGTGATCGATATAGTAACTATTTTTGATCAGCCTATATATGTGTTGATAGATCCAGGTTTCAATCGATCTTTTATTAATACGGTTTTAGCATCTCATACTAACGTTCTATTATTACCCGTAGATCAGGAAATTATTGTACATACCCCACTAGATCAGAAGTTACTGAGGAAGACAGTGTTTAAGGATTGTGCGATAATTTTGAATGGAGTTGAGCTAATCAGATTTGATTCTTTTAAGGATGGAGGATATTGATGCGATTTTGGGAATGGACTGTTTGTCTAGTCATCGAGCTAGAGTGGACTGCTTTTCTAAACAAGTGGTTTTCAGGGGACCTGAAAGATCAGAAGTGGTTTTCGAAGGTAAGCGAAATGTGTTATCTAGTAGAATAATTTTTGCTTTAGAAGCCAAGCAGTTCTTGTGGAAAGGGTGCCAAAGGTATTTGGCACATATTATTGATAATACGATTTCTGAATGTTCTGTTGAGCAAGTCTCCGTGGTGAGAGAGTTTTCAGATGTCTTTCTTGATGAGTTGTCAGGAATGCCTCCTGTACGAGAGTTTGATTTTAGTATTGACCTAGTGCCTGGCACTACACCGATTTTAATACCTCCTTACCGTATGGCACCAGTTGAGCTTAAGGAATTGAAGGTGCAACTTCAGGATTTGGTGGATAAATGTTTTGTCAGACCAAGTATGTCGCCTTGGGGTTCCCCGGTGTTATTTGTTAAGAAGAAAGATGAAACTTTGCGATTATGTATTGATTATCGATAGTTGAATCAAGTCACTATCCAAAATAAGTATCCACTACCTCGAATCGATGATTTGTTTGACCAGTTGCAAGGGACAAGTGTGTTTTCAAAGATTAATCTGAGGTCTGGATACTATCAGTTATGAATTAAGGATAGTGATGTTGCCAAGACAGCTTTTCAGACTCGTTATGGCCATTATAAGTTTTTTATTATACTGTTCGGGCTAACCAATGCCCCAACTGCATTCATAGACCCCATGAATCGAGTATTCCACCCATATCTCGATAAATTTATGATTGTCTTTATCGATGATATCCTAGTTTACTCGAAGACCAAGAAAGAACATGCTCAACATCTTCGAATTATTCTTCAGACTCTAAGAGAGAGAAGATTGTATGCAAAATTCTCGAAGTATGAGTTTTGGCTTCGGAAAGTGACATTCTTGGGACATGTGATCTCAAAAGAAGGAATTTTTGTGGATCCCCAAAAAATAGAAGCTATAGTGCAGTAGGGGAGATCGAAGACTGTGACCGAGGTTAGAAGCTTCCTAGGTTTGGCAGATTACTATAGAAAGTTTGTTGAGGGTTTTTCTTTGCTAGCATCCCCACTGACATGTTTAACGAGAAAGAATATCAAGTTTGAATGGGATGAGAAATACGAGCAGTGTTTTCAAGAGTTGAAGAATCGCCTCACCTCAGCTCTAGTTTTGACACTACCTATCCCCGGTGAAGGATATGTAGTCTTTAGTGATGCCTCTAAACAAGGACTAGGATGCGTGCTGATGCAGAATAGAAAGATAATCACTTATGCTTCCAAGCAGCTTAAGAAGCATGAGGAAAATTATCCGACCTATGATTTAGAGTTGGCAGCAGTAGTCTTTGCTTTGAAGATCTGGAGACACTACTTGTATGGGGAGAGGTGTCAGACTTTCATAGATCATTAGAGTTTGAAATATTTGTTCACTCAGAAGGAACTAAATTTGAGGCAGAGAAGATGGCTTGAATTGATTAAGGATTATGATCTGGTGATTGATTGTCACCTGGGAAAAGCCAATGTGATGACAGATGCTTTGAGTAGGAAATTTTTAGTAACAGTGGCGTATGGTCGATTAATATACCTTCTATTATTATTAGAATTGAAGAGTCTGCGAGTGACATTAGAGTGCGATCAGGATGGTTCGATGTTAGCCAGTTTTGTTGTGAGACCGACTCTACGAGAACAAATTAAAGAATGGCAGATACAGGAACCATAATTAATAAAAGCTTGTCAGAACATTATGAATGGTAATGTTGGAGATTTTCACATCTCTCAAGACAGAGTTTTAACCTTCAGAGGTAGGGTATGTGTACCCTCAGGAGATGGTTTGAATAATGCCATTTTAGAAGAAGCTCATTGTTCATTGATCTCAATTAGATTATGTACCCAAGTATAGGTAGTCTTGTTATAGTATAGTCTGGTGAGTCCAAGTGTCGT
>JAVXUL010013052.1:0-12273 GCA_035590515.1 Trichilia minutiflora | reverse complement strand
AGAGAGTTAATTATACTTTAAGTGTAAAATGATAAATTTAACCCTTAATACACATACACTTTTATGTACTCATCAACTACACCAACAATATATTTGTGTCTTAGTCTGTACTTCTTCTAAAAGTTGACATAACTTTCTAAATACTTAATAAAATCTAGTGAGGTTTAGATTAGATTAAAGTATACATCCAAGGCTTTAATTTGGTCACAAGCAAATAAAAAATGGATGTTTGAGATGAAATTTATAAGCCCCAAAGTCACCCCTATAAACACTGTTATTTCTGCACTCAATTTTTGTGCTCTCACTTGTCTTCCTTATCCTTACAATTTCTTAATCTAATATCAACCTTAAATCAACTTTTGTTAATCTATAAACAATCTATTCTTACTTATTACATCAATATCATACTTAAATCTTCAAATCCTCAATGATCAACAAAACTTATTTTCATAAATAATACATAAATATTAATCAGACTCAAATTATGCTTAAAAATTTACCTAATGCTTTAATAAAGCCTTAAAAGAACAAGATTTTTACTCTTGGTAGAAGATTTTAGGTTTTTATCAAAACTTTAGTTGAGCTTTGGGTACTATTTTGATAATTTTTTTGGCAATATGCAATCAAAATCAAATTCATCTTGTTGGCATGAGTCTAATAACGTAAATAGCATGTCAATTCGATATGTATATGTGAAGTTATGATCAAAATAATCTTTCTTTTTCTACTCTCTCTACTTTATTTTCTCACTCAAGAAGAAAGAGATAAAGATAGAGAAACATGATTTATCTCTTATGCTTGGCTTCTATTGATAATGCCTCACATATTTACAAACTCGTCCTTGAGAAATTAAAAGAGAAAAAATTCTAGAAATGGGTAAATTGTCATTTCCTAAGTAAGATTTTTACCTCTTTAATATCAAAACTAAGTCGGTACGTGTTTTCTTTAGAAGATATCGATAATTTACTCTTGAGTATCAATACTTTCCTTCATTAGTATCGATATTTTTGCTAAATATATCAATATATTTGTTAATAAACTCATTTTTAGCTTCCATATATCGATACTTTCCTCAAAAGTATCGATACTTTCATAAGCATCAATCCTTTTTTTGTCATTTCAAGTATATCATACTTTTTTGTATCTAAATATCGATACCTTTATCTAAAGTATCGATACTTTCTCTAAAGAAATCTTTCTGGGCTTCTTTGACACTATTTATGGGATTTTTACCTTGAAAATATGATACTTTAACTCGAGTATTGATACTTTTCTTCAAACTTACAAATTTAGTGACCTCATCAACAACAAGCTTGGTGTCACTTTAAGAAGAAAGAAAAAGCGGAAAGTTTGAAGAAAAGTATCAATACTTTCTCTAAAGTCGGTATAACTAGACTGACTTTCTATTTTAGACAGTTAACTAAAAGACAGTAACACACTTGGTTGATCAAAAGAAAGATTGTGATGGGAAGTTTTGACTAATTAGTAGAATAAGCATTAGTGATAATAAGTTTTGAGATCTAGGCAAAATTCATCAAGAAAGTTATAGATTTGCAGACTAGCTTATAGGGAACATTTGTAATGGACTAAAGTATTCAAAGATTTATCAATCATCAATAACCATTATATCTAGTTTTAGGCAATACACTTTCTGATGATACGTGACTTAAGCTAGTAACTTATGGTGGATTCAAGATATATTGTAAAAAAAAGTCCAAGAGGGGTGAAAAGTATTTTGTTTTTGCAGTTGTTAATGGATTCAAGGTATAGAAGTCATTGCGATAGGTTGCTTGGCTCAAGTGGGTGTGGAGTCAGCTAGGATAGATGGTAACTTTAACATGATACCACCTGGAGACTATGACTGTGCTTTGAATCCAAAAGTAGGGGTGACAATTCGATAAATATGTCATATTCGTGTTATGTCAACAAAGTTATAATATTTTTTGCGCTAATCCGAATTTGATCTGTTTATTAATCGTATCAAGAAGCCTTAATCAGGATACGATCTGTTTGTTAATTATGTCATTCATTTATTAAACAGGTGAACAACACAATACGATTAGGTCATTAGCATAATCCAATTCATTCAACTCATTTAATTAATTAATATAAAATTTAACCTATTTAACTAATAATTTATTTAAATATAAACTAAATATAAAAATATCAATAAATAAAATTATTATATAATAAATAATTATTCATTTAGGTACGATTATTTGTTTAAACATGATTATTAATTTAACTAATTGTATTTTAATATTGTCTTAAACAGATAAATGGATTTAAAAGGTCAAATTTAAATTCGATACGATTATTAATTATGTGATATGAATATAATCCGATTATTATTCATATCAAAATTTTTAAATCTAAATTCATTTAATCATATCAAATTTATGTCTAATAATTATGTCATGATCCAAATTATTACTTCCATCTGAAAGCAACTTGAGATCGAGTTTCTCGTAAACAAGGGAGAATGATGTGGACGTCATAATGAAGCAAACTTAAAGAGATAGAACCAATTGAAAATTTCATTCAACCAAATCATGCTCTTTGGTTGAACGAAATCTTCTGAGAGCCATAGAAATTTTAGTTGAATGATAATGTTTATTTGTTCAATTAAATTTGTGCTTTTTTTTTTTTCAAGAGCTAGGAAAACTTCAGCGAATAAATCTCTTAATTCGTTTGATCGAATCGCATTACATTATATATTTTTATCCTTGTTTTGTGTTATTTTAATTAATTTTTTTTGAACAAATTTGTAATTACATTTAATCTTAATTTATTAGCATAAATAAGATTCGTTTTCTTAAATTTATAACTTTTGTCAAATTAAATCCAAATTTTTCTTAAATTTTAGGATTTCAAGCCGTAGTTGGTGGATTCCAAACTATTGAAGATTAATTGTTCTAATTATTTTGCACTGTTAACACGATTTCACTGCAACAGCTATCAAAGACTTTGCTAAATTAAAATTGCTAGAGGCAATTGATTTGTTGATGAAATGGTGCTGGATAACTTCGTAGTTCTCGTCCATTGGAAAGGGTTTCCTGGAAGGAAACAACCAGGTCAATAATGTTACTCTTGGACCAATTATTTGCCAACAGGTTACTGGCTTTAGTTTGTGAATGTCTAATATGCAGTACCGTTTCCTGCTATAAATGTATATCGATGACTTAACATCTCCCTCTTGGCGAATTTCCCAGTGGGCGTATTCCATAGAAACCGCCGACCCAGAAACTTGAAACTTAAAAACTCAAGTCAAGGTTAATAAATATATAATTCAGATCATTAAGGTTCGGTTTATGGGATTGATCATTGGTAAAAGTTATCTGATCTGATTTAAAACCTTGGTTTAAACCGATGGAAATTCCATGATGCCTAAAACACATGGATATTTATGAGCTAGTTTAACCACAGTGCATAGTTACATTAATTAAATTAGCAGAAGTTTTTCTTGTGATTAGAATTATTTGATTAAAATAAATGTAGGTGGTTGTGAGAGAAAAGAAAAAGAGTGAATTAAAAAATAAATGAAATCAGCTCTTATGTACAGATAATCTAATGATTATTTCCAGAATGATTACAACTGAGTAAAGAGATCAGATACAAAAATTCAAGTGATAGTGATTTATAAATGACGGCCAGGTGAAGTAGAAACATTATTCCTCAGACTTTGCTTCTCCTCTCCTGTTAAATTGTATAAGTTTATTAGGAATAAACAATTGGATATAATAGACCATTTATATATTGACTAACTATTAGTAATTTCAGAAATGCCATCACTTGGCCTTTTGCAATGGGGCTTTGGGAAGTTCGGCTGCCAATGTCCGCCGCTTCGGTTTAAATCTAGCCGTAATGGCAATATGATCTGAAGAGCAATACTGTGACAGAAGCCAAATTTTCCATTCCTCAAGAAGTTACCACTCAAGCTTTCATAATCCAGCGGCTCAAGCAAATCATTCACCTCGAAATCATCCACTGTATGAGAAGCACTGACACACTGATGGTCAAAAAAATTCAAATTGAGCATATTGTATCTATCCATCTATCTATGTCATTAATACTACCTGTGAACATGATGTATCCACGGTTCCGTAGAAATTTGTGGTGTGGTGGGTGAACAAACGCTCATGTTTGTTACTGTCAATGTTTGTCATCTAAATTTGTTCCTCATGTTATGCCCAGCTTCTGTCGAACAAACTCCAGTAAAGAAAAAGAAACAAAATGCAGAACTGCAGTAAAGAAAGAAAACGAAGCACAGGAAGTTTGCAGAAAATTTTCCAGAAAACTTGACTCTGCAGAACAAATGAAAAACAAGAAAGCTAGAGTTCAAGAATGCAGTCTACTTATGTTATTACTCATCTGAAAGAATGATCCTACTAAAATACAAGCCACGTATGGTTTTTATATCCCACAGTCACTACAAGATTCGTCAGCAAGAAGATGAACAGCAATCTTGCAACTTGCTTAACTAATTTTTCCCTTACAATAACTATTCTACCCTCATTGTTATAACTGCTAACTAACACATAGTCTTTGCCTTAAATCCTCTCATATACATGTACATAATCTAATATGCACACTCAGAGAATTAACATGTGATCACAATCTTACAATCTCCACCTTGATCTCATGTTAATAAATGTCCTGCATTCTTCCATTTAGCTACATACACCATTCAACTCAGAATTTGTATCCTGCTACCTTCAAGGCACCCGAGCAAGATTACACTACCTTCTCTTCACATTATCAATCACTGCAACCTGTTTTATACATACAACAGTCTAAGGCAGTAAAGAAATTTTCCAACTGTGACAGGTTTTGTCAATATATCTGCTGCATTATCAGCAGTATGCACCTTCTGCAATTTCAACCTCCCTCCTTCAAGGACTTCTCTGATGAAATGCATTCTCACATCAATATGCTTAGTTCTGTCATGATAGACTTGATACTTTGACAGCTGCAAAGCACTTTAATTATTATACAAGAGTTTAGCAACTGCATCTCCAAGCTTTAGTTCAGCTATCATTCCCTACAGCCATGTTGCTTCCTTCACTGCTCCTACAATTGCTACATACTCGGCTTCAGTTATTGATAATGTGACTATGTGCTGCAATCATGCTTTTCAGTTGACAGTGCACCATTTAAACTGAAAAACATAACCTGTAACTGACCTCCTTCTATTCACATCAGCTGCATAATCTGCATCTACATAGCCTCTCAACATCTCAGCCTCTTTTGTATTTCTCCCATATATCAAGCAGCAATTTAAACTTCCTCTTATGTACCTCAGAATCCATCTAACGGCTTCCCAATACTTCTTGCCTAGATTGACTAAAAATCTGCTAACCATACTTACTACAAAAGCACTATCTGGCCACTAACCTTGCTTTGTACCTCAAGTTCCCATTGGCTTCTTCTTTCCTCTTAAACAGTCATTTGCAGTCAACTAACTTCCTGTCGTTTAGTTTATCTACAAGAACCCAAGTCTGGTTCTTCATCAAGGACTACATTTCTTCACACATTGCATTATGCTACTGCTTAGCTTCCAGTCCATGCAATGCTTCCTCTACAGATCCTAGGATAGCTGAATCAATTTCATCAGTAGCTAACAAGGCATATGCTACCAGGTCTGCATATCCGTATCTGCTTGGTGGCCTGACAGTTCTCCCCTCTCTATCTTGAAGCAAATTATAGTCAGGAGTATCTGCTTGTGGTATATCAACATGATCATCTGACATGTCCTCCACCTGCATTAGAAGTTTTTGGTTCTTCTACCTGTGCAGAATTCTTGTCATCACTTGATTCTAGCTCCACCTTGAACTAAACTGTCCTCCTTCCAGAATTTTCAATCCCTTCCAAATGACTCTGATCATTTTCAGCAACTGATTCCTCTTTCAGAAATCTCACATCTCTCCTTATTATGCATATACCTACCATGCCATTATGGCATCACAATTTTCAGCCTTTAACATCATCAGGGTATCCAATGAATACTCCTTGTACAGCTCTGGTTTCCAGCTTTCTATGCTTAACATAAGCATAGGCAGTGCACCCAAACACTCTTAAATGGCTAAGGTTTGGAATGGCACCTGACCAGACTTCTTCAGGTGATTGAAAATTCAAGGCTGAGCAAAGTGTTTTATTGATCAAGTAAGCTGCTGTGTTGACAGCTTTTTTCTAGAAAAATTTTGATAAACCTGCACACAACAACATACTCCTCACCTTTTCCAAAATGGTTCTATTCATCCTTTCAGCTACCCCATTTTGTTAAGGAGTATAGCTGACTATTTTGTTCCTCACAATCCCACATTCTTTACAAAGTCCATCAAATGCTGAGTTGCAGAATTCTAGGCCATTATTAGTTTTGAATGCTCTTATCTTCTTTCCCTTCTGGTTTTCTACTAGCTTCTGCCACTCTTTGAACTTCTCAAAGGCCTGGTATTTACTCTTCAATATATACATCCACAACTTCCTTGAGAAATCATTAATAATGGTTAGAAAATACCTTCCTCCTCCTAAGGGAATTGTCTGTGTAGGTCCCCAAATATCTAAGTATATATAGTCAAGTGCTTCTGCAGTCTTGTGTTGTGCATGCTCAAATTTTATTCTATGCAGTTTGCTTAGTACACAGCATTCACAAAACTTGAGTTCTCCTTCTGTCACATCTCCCGGCAAGCCTCGTTTCTTGAGTTCCTGCAACCTTTTCTTTTCAGGGTGCCTCAATCTTTTGTGCCACAGCATTAATTTTTCCTGACCTCTGATAGTGCTAGTATTCACATCTCCTATAATCAAGTCTCCATTGAGTACATACAAGCCATTCTGTCTTCTGGCTTTCTTGATTATCAAATACCCTTTGCAAACTTTCAAGGTTCCATTCTCAACCCTAAATGATAAACCTAAAGCCTCTAGCATACCCAAAAACACTAGGTTCCTTTTTAATCCAAGAACATATCTTACCTTCTGCAATTCCACAAGCACTCCACTCTTCATTCTTAACTTAATAGTTCCTATCCCTTTCACACTACATATCATATCATTTCCTAACAAAATCTTACCTAAGTCTTGTAGTTGTAAAGTAGAAAAAGCTGACTTACATGGACACATATGGAATGTACAGCCTGAATCCAAGTTCCAGTCCTCTGTCCTTATTACTGGTTCTTTATCTGCCATGAGCACAAATGCCTCTTTGAAGTTTACCTTAGATATGATTACTGTTTTACCTTGATTCTCAGTTGTCTTAGGTGTTTTCTGTTGCTGTCTTTCAGGGAAGTTTCTTTTGAAATGCCCTTCCTTATAGCAGTGGAAACACCTCAGCACTCTCCCCTTTGATCTTGATCTTAATTGCTTTCTCCCTTTCTGCTCCTTCTTTTCTGATCTTCCTCTCACATTCAAACCTTCACCCGAGCTAACATCTCTCTATTGGTTCTTACAGTTTAGTTCTTTTAAGCTCAATACATTTTTTACATCATCCATTGATAAAGAAGATCTCCCATAGAGCAAGATATCTATGAAATGCTCATCGGATGCTGGTAAGGATGTCAAGACTATTAAAGCTTGATCCTCATCATCAACCTGCACATCAACAGTCTCAAGGTCAAGGATTAGTTTGTTAAACCTGTCAAGACGGTCCTCCACCAAGCCTCCTTCGTCCAAACAGAAAGAGAACATTTGCTTCTTCAAGTAGAGTCTCTTTGCTGTTGATTTGTGCTGGTATCTCTCTTCTAGCTTCAGCTTCAGCCAAATTCCTCTTGCTGTTATCCCTTTGGTCACCTTTCTCAAGACTTTGTCAGAAAGTGAAAGAATCAAGGCACTTTTTGCCTTCGTCTGGATCTCCCTCAACTCAAATTCTGTAAAGCTTTTTCCTTCAATCTGAAAGTCTTCTTCTTCAAGGGCATAATCCAGCCCTTCATGCCCTAAAAAGGCCTTCATCTTTAGTTTCCATAGGAAGAAATCATTGTCCCTTGTAAACTTCTCCAAACTAAATTTTGTAATCACCATATCTGTAGCTTGTTTCTCCTTTCTTTCCAGTTTCTTGATTCTGCACCTTTTCCTATTCTATTTCACTTCTTCTTTTTTAGATTGCAGCTATGATACCACTTATTATGCCTAGCTTCTGTCAAGCAAACTCCAACAAAGAAGAAGAAACAAAATGCAGAACTGCAGTAAAGAAAGAAAACGAAGCACGGGAAATTTGTAGAAAATTTTTCAGAAAACTCAACTCTGTAGAACAAATGAAAAACAAGAAAGCTAGAGTTCAAGAATGCAGTCTACTTATGTTATTACTTATCAAAAAAAATAATCCTACTAAAATACAAGCCACGTATGGTTTTTATATTCCACAGTCACTGCAAGATTCGTCAGAAAAAAGATGCACAGCAATCTTGCAACTTGCTTAACTAATTTTTCCCTTACAATGATTATTCTACCCTCATTGTTATAACTGCTAACACACACATACTCCTTGGCTTAAATCCTCTCATATACATGTACATAATCTGATATGCACACTCAGAGAATTAACATGTGATCACAATCTTACACCTCAACAGCTGCATATGCACTCCTCTGCAAATGAAACTTCCATGCATCAGCAGCTAATGGTTTCCAAGGCAGCAACAGCAATAACAAAGAGAACGATCTTACGAGATTCAGTGAATGCTAAAGCTCCATGTTCCAAAGTATAACCGATGGACCACTTCTTTGTTCCAATTGACGGAAATCAATTTCCCCTTTCACCAGAAAATTATGTACATCACTGTGATGCGTCAAATTGCAGCGTCGATCAGAAACAGAATGATGTCACGGATAATCAAAGAAAATTTATGACAAGAATACCAAGAGAATTTCAGAATGATGTCACCGATGATCAAAGAGAATTCAAGAAAAAGAACACAAAGTAAATTTAAGAGAAAAAACAGAGAATTTAAGTTGAAAAAAGAAAAACACATACATCTCGTCTGAAGAATGACTGTGGTACTAACAAGTATCCCGAATGACGTTACTTGGGGGATAAACTTAGAATATCTCACGACCGAACAAAACTAACCTATTATAGTTGTTTAAATTGGTATTGACAAATCAAATACATCGCATTGATATACAAAAACAAGTAAAACAAAATAATCAAACCATTTAAATATACTTTTTTTTTACATATTGAATTTATAAATTATTTTTATAATTTTTAAATTATTTGAGATAAATTTTATGAAATGTTATTTTTAGTTATAAGAATTTTTTTCCATTTAATCAATTATACTTTTGTAATTTTTGTAAATATTAATTTTTTTTTTACATTTTTGCATTTGCAAATTTTATTTAAATTTTTAAAAAGAATAATTAAATCTTAATGTTAAATAAAGAGCTATTTGTTGCATAATATGATAATTATTTAAATGGTGTACAAAGTAAAATTTATTTTTTAATATTTTACTAGATGTATAGATAGAAATGTGTTCAAAATAAATATTGTAGTGAAAAGAGACCACTCAAAAACATCAAATATTAAACTACATGCTCTGGTCCCAATTCAGCTAACCCGATCATTGGCCGAAACCGCAATAAACGTTTCATTTTCCCCACTTATTTACCGTTGATCAGAATTCAAAAAAAATGAATAACAGAGAGAGGAAAGATGGATATACCAAATAAGGAGAATTAATAAAAAATTATTACTGTTTAAAATTTTTATTCAAAAATAATTATATTTAAAAATTTTAATTAAACATAACTAAGTTGAATATTTTTAAATGAAAATATCCTTTTTTTTATTCCGTTCTAATTTATTTTAATAGACACAAATTTCCAGACTTAGTACTAAAAATAATGTATTTTACTTCTAATTTCAAAAAATATACAATAAACATCTCATCCATTTAAAATTCATTTATAACTTAATTTTTTTAATAATACATTATATATTGATAGATATTTGATTGAATTTAGTACGTATTATAATTGAATATATGAAAAAAAGCAAAAAAACAAAATTGACTAAAGAACACTTCTTAACATGCTATGCGCTAAAAAGTATATCACTAAATATAAAATTTTTATTAAATTTTTATTATTTTTTATTTTTAAATATTAAATTTGAGTGATAATAAATATAATAAAAATAATAATATATATCGAATAAATTTTTTCTTTGACTGTATGTTAACATTTTATATTATATTTTTAGATAGAATTTAATTATTTATTAAATTAAAAAAAATTTAATAATAAAATAATTTGTATTTAATAAATTAGTTGATATTATTAAATATAATAATTAGTATAAATATAATAATTAGTATTAATAGATATTACTTCAATGTCAAAAGTTCAATTTTTTTATTTTGTATAAGTTAGTTGTTATTATTTTAAAAATATTTATTTAATATTATTATGTATTTGATTACAGTTATGACAGAAATATTGATAATCATTACTCGATATGGAGATTCATGGGAACCCACACTGAATGGCGATGAGGCATATATATAATGGCAGATCGATAATGCCTTATTGTGTAGATCAGAATATCAGTTATGAACAATTTCTGCAAATATTATATGAGAATTATAGAATTAACCCTTCTGAGTTCAAAATCATTACAAGAGCTATATTTATAGAGAGTATACAAACAATTATGACATCTCAGATTACGGCAGATATCTATGATGAATTTAGCTTTCGGGCTTTTATAAGTACTAATAATCTTACTTACATCGCAAGTATGAAGGGTTATTGTTCGTTGTTTGTCACTATTGAACATATTGATGATACAATTTGAGAAATTCCTCTGCCTTCTTCTAGATCCTCTACTGGAAGCAATATTCTAAAAGATATGGTGCATGTAGAGATTCCACAACATTATTCATCACCTATACCAAATGAAGAGCCACAATTTATTGAGAATTATGATCATCATTATCATCAACAACAACAGCCAGACCAACAGCAAGAATACCCTAGATTTGAGGCTAATTTAGGTGGGAACGATATTTATCATGAAGGCAGAAATAAAACAGAAAATATTGATGTAATTCAAGGTTGCAGTGGTGTTCAAATAACTCCAGCATCTTCATCATATTAGTGCATCAGATCTTTGCCTCCCATTCCATCAGCTATAATGATTTTGAATAATGCTTCATCGAGTGTAAGATCAGATGATGTGTGTGTTAAGCATATTTTTAACACAAAACAAGGGCTCCGTGATAAATTAGGTATGATAGCCTTGAAAAATCACTTTAAAATAAAGATTTGTAAATCAACTACAGACCGTTTTGAGGCAAAATATAGGGGTAATAGTTGTAAATGAAAAATCCATGCAACCAAACCCAAAAATGATGAGTATTTCTAAATTATCAGAATGTATATGGTGTATACTTGTCATAATGAGCAATTACCAAAGAGTCATCGACAAGCAAGCTCAAGAATAATTGATCAATTAATTAAAGACAAGTTTGTTGATGTTAATAGGATTTATACGCCAACAAATATCCGTGATGATATTTAGAGAGAATATGAAATACGTTTATTGTATTCGATAATATGGTGTAGCAAGGAAGAAGCATTAAACCTAGTGGATGGAGATCCAACTTTGTCATACAAAACACTTCCCCTTTATTGTCATAGTTTAGAGGATAAAAATCCGAGGATAATAACTGCTGTTGAAAAGGATGATGAAGATAATTTTTTGTATTTCTTTATGGCTCTGAGTTCTTCCATTCGAGGATTTCGAAATCATATCAGACCTGTGATTACTGTTGATGGAACCTTTTTGAAAGGTAAATATCGGGAAACCATATTTTTGGCAGCAGCTCTTGATGGTAATGATCAAATATTTTCGCTTGCCTTTATCATTGTTGATTCAAAGAATGATGCTTGGGAATGATTTTTATGAAACTTCGTGATACGATATATCCAATATAAGATATAGTATTCATCTCTGCTCGACACGATAGCATAGAAAGAGGAACATTATAATGTTTCCTAATGCATTTCATGATTTTTTTACTTATCATATATTCAGGAACATCAAATCAAAGTACAAGATGGGTTCAAGAAAGACTGACACATTTATGCAAGTATATTTCCTAACTGCCAAAGCACATCGAATAAATGAGTTTCATGAATATATGGACAGTTTAAGGTCGATGTACCCGGAAGCTATCAATTATTTAGATAAAGGGATTGGGATATTGATCTCAATTAGATTATGTACCCAAGTATAGGTAGTCTTGTTATAGTATAGTCCGGTGAGTCCAAGTGTCG
>JAVXUL010013031.1:0-12275 GCA_035590515.1 Trichilia minutiflora | reverse complement strand
ATAACACGAATGGTTTCTAGGGCATAATACACTAACACCGACCCGTGGTGATCTTGCTCCCACGACTCGAGGTGATTTTGCTCTCTCGACCCGAGGTGATTTTTCTCTCCTGACTCGAGGTGATCTTGCTCCCTCGACCCGAGGTGAATTTGCTCTCCCGACCCGAGGTAATTTTGCTCCCCCGACCCGAGGTGATCTTGCTCCCTCGACCCGAGGTGATCTTGCTCCCTCGACCCGAGGTGATTTTACTCCCCCCACCCGAGGTGATCTTGCTCCCCCCACCCGAGGTAATTTTGCTCTCTCGACCCGAGGTGATCATGCTCTCTCGACCTGAGGTGATTCTACTCATCTCAGAGGTCTTATCATCTCTCACCTCAAAGATCTCATCGCCTCATTCGAAAGATATTTTGCCTCATCTAGAAGTATTTTCTACTCATCTCGGAGGATTTTTTTGCTCATCCAGAGGACTTTTCGTCTCATCTCGAAGGGCTTATTGCCTTAACCTGAAGGCTATTTCTACTCATCTAGAGAGATCATCTCATTCGGAGGACAATTTCGCCTCATCTCAGGGGACTTATCGCCTCATCCGAAGGACATTTTTGCTCATCCCAACGGGCATATCACCTCACCTGTTATTTCTACTCATCCAGAGAGCTCATCTTATTCGGAGGACATTTCGCCTCATCTCAGGGGACTTATCGTCTCATCCAAAGGACTTTTCTGCTCATCTCGAAGGAATTTTTTGCTCATCCAAAGGTATTTTCTGCTCATTCGGAAGACTTTTCTACTCATCCCAGAGGGCTATTCGCCTTATCCAGAGGTATTTTCTGCTCATCCCAGAGGGCTATTTACCTTATCCAGAGGTAATTTTTGCTCATCCAGAAGGCTTTTTGCCTCATCTCAGAAGGTATTTCGCCTCATCCAAAGGTATTTTCTGCTCATTTTAAAGGGCTATTCGCCTCATCCAGAGGTATTTTTTGCTCATCTCATAGGACTATTCGCCTCATCCAAAGGTATTTTTTGCTCATCTCTGAGGACTTTTCAGCTCATCCCAACGGACATATACCTCACCTGAAGGTTATTTCTACTCATCCTGAGAGCTCATCTCATTTGGAGGATATTTCACCTCATCTCAGGGGACTCATTGCCTCATCCAAAGGACTTTTCTGCTCATCTCAGAGGAATTTTTGCTCATCCAAAGGTATTTCCTGCTCATTCGGAGGACTTTGCTGTTCATCCCAGAGGGCTATTGGCCTCATCCAGAGGTATTTTCTGCTCATCTCGAAGGAGATTTTCACCTAATCTCATAGGGTATTTCGTCTTATCCAAAGGGGTATTTTCTGCTCATCTAGAGAGGTCTATTCGTCTTATACATATGGAGTTTCTACTTATCTCAGAGGACTTTTCTGCTCATCCTAGAAGGCTATTCGCCTCATCCAGAGAGGGGTTTTCACCTCATCCCAGAGGTTTCATCTGCTCATCTCAGCGGACTCATTCTGAGATATTCTCATCTATTTCATTAAAAGAAGGTTCATCTAGGGAAGTTTCTCTAACATTCTTTATTTCTTATTAATTTTAATTATAAATGCTAACTATATATTGATTATTTAGCAATCATTATAAAATGTTATTTGCATGGGAATTGCATTTACATATCTACTATGACTGAACCTAGAAATCATGAATATGCATATTATTAGAACTGCATGATATTTATTGAATATTATGACTTCTGATTTCAGTTACTATCCTGTGTAGACTTCTCGTTAAAGTGACTTGTGGGCAGAACAAAAGTTACTTATCAAAAATAGGCTTTTTGCCTCATCTCGGAGAGCTCATCGCCTCATCTCGGAGGCCTCAGTTCTATTACAGAGGACTTATCACTTTATCTCGGATCTCAGAGGGCTCATTTCTCATCTCTAAGGCCCTAGGTCTCGGGTTCGACTCGCAGAAAATCAATTGAACCATCAGACGGGGCATTGGGTAATATGGAACCACGTCGTTTCGAGGTCATATGGACCATGTCGTTCGAGGCCAGCTGCTATTTTTAGGACCATGTCATCCCCGAGCCAAAACCTCTGAGAGGGACCATATCGTCCTCGATCCGAGACCTCTAAGATGGACCATGTCGTCTCTGATCCAAGACCTCTGAGATGAGAGATGATTAGTATCCACATTACTATAGTATATACACTTGATACCGAACTTGTTCGCTCAATGCCGAGCTTACGCGCTCGATGATTCTGGGCTTTCCTACTCTACGATGTCGAGATAATTTTGGGCTCTCCACTCTATGATACCGAGCTTACATGCTAGATGGTTCTCTGCTCTCTTACTCATGATATCGAGCTTATTCGCACGATGCCGAGCTTACGCGCTCGATAATTCTGGGCTTTCCTACTCTACGATGCCGAGATGATTTTGAGCTCTTTCACTCTATGATACCGAGCTTACACGCTCGATGATTCGGAACTCTCTCGCTCATGTTTTTGAGCTTATTCACTCGATGCCGAGCTTATGCGCTCGATAATTCTGATTTCACCCACTTTATATTATCGAGTAGATTCGTTTGATCCCGAGCTTACGCGCTCGATAATTCTCTGTTTTTTCATTCG
This sequence comes from Trichilia minutiflora, assembly GCA_035590515.1. Taxonomy (NCBI): domain Eukaryota; kingdom Viridiplantae; phylum Streptophyta; class Magnoliopsida; order Sapindales; family Meliaceae; genus Trichilia; species Trichilia minutiflora. The sequence continues at coordinate 9,660 of JAVXUL010013031.1, read as the reverse complement.
ACGATGCCTAGACCTTGTATAGAGCATCTGTTCCTATGAGAGGTCCATACAAACTGTAATTTTCAGTAAAATTACATTTTTACTGAAAACTGGGTAATTTATGTTTGGGGTGTTATGAGGTGCGGGTCCTATACATTAGATGATAGCCATCCTATAGTTCCCTAGGGCTGTCACCTTATCACCTTAGCCTGCCAGATCACCATCTCCTCTATAAAATCACCATCCCCTCCCCCCAAAAGAACTACGTGTGACTTGATCCCCCATCGAAAAAGAAGAGGAGAAAGAACCGAGAGAACTAGAAGAGAGAGGGCCGGAAGAACCAAAAGAGAGGAAATAAAAAAAGAGAGAAGAAAGGGGGGTACGTAAGCAGCTTGGGAGTAACCCAAGTCCAGTTACAAACACAAACACAAAATGCCCTTCAATCGCTGCACCATCAACCACCGTAAGTTACTCAATGTTTGGTGTAAGAAAATAGCCGAACATTTTTCTGTATCAACATTTGACGCTGTCTGTGAAAAAACGAATAAAAAGCCAACAAACAAGTTATTTACGGTTAAGATGACAAACATCAGGGGTTACTCGACTAGGAGGTATGTATCAGAATGTAAGAATACAGAAGGGGGCTCTGTGAAAGCTACTGCTGTTGCAAAAGGGGCTGATAGTGTCTTGTATGAGATCCCAAGGCATGGGAGCCCTCGATCAAACACTGTTGAGGTGCATGCATGTAGATCGGACCATGCAAGGGAAACTGGAGAGATGACCTAATTACTGCAGCTACTTCAAAACAGTGAATAGTGGCATATAGAAAAAGATCAATAGATATAGATATTAATTAAAGAAGTGTCGGAGATGAAAAAGATGATACAGGCCAATTCGCAGGATGCGAGGGTACCGGACGAGACGGTGGAGAGCAGCTTCCCTCGATCAGAAGCTGTGGTGAGGGATGATGAAGGAGTCGGAAGAAAACCCAGCACCAAAAGGTATACAACTGTAGAGAAGGAGAAAAATAAGGCTGTAGAGGAACCCTATTTGAAGAGAGTGGGGGTTAAAGATGCATGTATGCCCCTCGTTGCTCGGGAAAGGCACCACCCCGGGTCTACAAGAGTTTTTCGGAGCCCAGACACAGTCCAAGAGATACTTGATGATACTAGCCCACTTTCGAGTGGTATGAGGATACTGTTGGAATAGAGGCGGAAGAGGGAACGCAAGGTATTTGGGCAAGGGAACCTGTGTCATGAGTGGGAACGGGGGACCGACAACAAGGACAAAGATGTAGAGTCCTTGGTAAGAAAGGTGATGGAGGAGATAAGTAAAGAGAAGGCGGGACCCCGAGGTGAATTGGTCAAACCTATTCAAGTGATCGACCCCTATACGAAGTCACCTTTTACACCTAAATTGTTGGACCAGACCTTACCCAAGAAGTTTAAAATGCTCCAAATTACTCAATTTTATGGAAAAATAGACCCATCACTATACATGGACTTTTTCTATAAGATGATGCTCGTCCAGGATCTGAGTAAAGATCAGATGTGTCGTCTATTCCCCTTGACCCTAGAAGGGCAAGCCAGAAAGTGGTTTATGGGTTTAACTCCAGGAAGCATCTAGAGTTTTGAGTAATTGTATGATGTATTCACTGCAGAATTTAGAGATACAGTCTTTAGCATAAAGACCCTGAGCTCCTTGTTACTGCTCAAACAAGAAAATGGCAAAAATCTCTGAGCTTCGCCAAAAGATACCACAAGGAGGTGCTCGAATTGGGGGCTTTTCACCACCCACTAGTCCTGGAGGGGTTGAGATAAGGGCTTAAGATAGACAAGGCCTGGTATGCTATATATAAGTCCTTGGTAAGCACCTATGAGGCAGTTCGAAGGAAAATACTTGATGAGATAGAAGTCGAGAATCAGGTGATGTTCAAGATGAAGGAATAGAAGCCCGTAGGGGCTCCCCCAAGGGACAATAATCGATTCAAGAAGTCCGATAATAGGAGGTGGAGAAATGACGAAAAAAAATTTTCTGAGGCTAATCAGGGAAGGGATAGAGCCCCTGGGTACTATTGAGGTGACAGGCGGAGAGAGGAGCAGTATTCTAGGGAGCGAAGATTACCTCGGAGAGACGATTCGAAGCGGGTCACCTAGGTGGACAAACTGAGGTGAGTGGAGTACGGGGAAGAGAAGAGGAAGTTTACTCCGCTGAACGCTCCTCTTTCACAGATTCTAGAGGAGGTAAGAAAACGGGGAACATTGCTGTTGGACCCCCGTTCGATCAGACATAGACCCTTAGGAGAGGTAGGGAATAAATTTTGTGAGTTCTATCAATACATAGGATATTTGACGGAGGAGTGCTACGAGTTACGCAATTAGATTGAAGTTTTATCAGAAATAATTACTTGATCGAGTTTGTAATTCGTGACGATAAGAGGCCCCAAGATCTGAGACAAGCCCCAAGGTATGATGATGTAATAATGATCATTGATAGTCCCACGCTTGCTAAAAATTTAAATAATTTTAGAAATAATTAGGCTCGGTATTCTATCCTGAGTACAAATATAGAGTCACATTTATTGAATGTACGTGCAGAGAAGAAGTCGAGGATAGCCTTGGTGCCAATCATGTTTACAGATGAGGATAAGAATGGGGTCCATTATCCTCATGACAATGCTTTGATTGTTACAATGATAGTGAGAACTTCCCACGTTAGAAGAATCTTGATTGACACGGGAAACTCTACTGATATCATTTTTAAGGAGACGCTGGATTCTTTTGGTATAGAAGACCTGAGGTTGAGACCGACAGAGATCGCCTTGCATGGATTCGGAGAGTTATGTGTGTATCCTTTAGGAACTGTGCAGTTGCCGATCGCCATGAGCGACAAATCATATCAGAAGGTCACCATGGTAAAGCTCCAAGTGGTGGACCTGAAGATGCCTTACTCTATGATCCTTGGGAGACCATTTCTCTAATCCACGAAGGTAGTAAAGAGTGTTCATTACCTGAAATTAAAAGTCAGGGCTAGAAAGGGGATCGGGATATTGAGAGGAAACCAAAGGGAAGCCCGATCCTGCTTTGCTACTACTTCACAAAATTTATATTGTATTTATAAGCGCCCCCTAGAGAAAGAAATCGAGGGGTGTGAGCAAGGCGATCGACAGGAGGAACACTCAGAAGAGGCGGATGGAGGGAAGAATCGATTTAGAGATCATCATCACCCGAGCCGATCAAAGAAATAGAGTCGGTCACTCTGGATAAAAAGCGACCTGAGAGATCGATGAGGATTGGATCCCACCTGATCCCCGAGCATAGAGCGTCACTGATTCAGGTGCTTAAACGAAATACTGATGTGTTTGCCTAGTCCCATGATGACATGCCAGGGATTAGTACTCGGGTTATAACTCACAGATTGATGATAAACCCAAAGTTTAAACCTATGGCACAAAAAAGACAAACATTCAATTCCGAGAGGAGAGAAGCCATTAAGGTTGAGGTGAACAAGCTTTTGAAAGCGGGATTTATTCGAGAGGTTCAGTACCCTGAGTAGATCGCAAACGTCGTAATGGTGAAGAAGGCTAATGAGAAATGGAGAATGTGTAGACTTCACCGACCTAAATAAAGCTTGCCCAAAAGACAGCTTTCCCCTTCTGAAGATTGACCAATTAGTAGATGCCACAGCTGGTCACAGGCTCCTTAGTTTTATGAATGCCTTCTCGGGTTATAACCAGATTAAGATGCATGAACCCAACCAGGATAAAATGGCATTCGTTACTGACCAATGGCTATATTATTATACGGTCATGCCTTTTGGGTTAAAGAATGCAGGGGCCACATTCCACAGGTTGGTTAATAAAGTCTTTGAGCCTTTGATAGGATCGATCATAGAGGTGTACATGGATGACATGATCATAAAATTTATACAGGCTTCTGACCATGCTAGGCATTTAGAAGAGACTTTCTCTTACCTGAGAAGGTATAACATGAAACTGAATCCCGAGAAGTGCTCGTTTAGGGTCGGAGCAGGAAAGTTCCTCGGGTACATGGTCAGTGAACGAGGCATCGAGGCCAATCCACAAAAAGTCTAGCCATCCTAGATCCGAGGCCTCCAACCACGATAAAAGAGCTGTAAAGTTTAACGGGAAGGCTAGCAACTTTGAGCAGATTTATGTCAAAGGTCACGGATAAATGTTTCCCTTTCTTCCAGATGATGACGAAGGGAAAGAGGGTGGAATGGGACGAGAGTTGTAATTAAAGCTTTCAAAAGCTGAAGGAGTACTTAGCACATGTGCCCCATTTTGTGAGCCCTGAGAAGAGGGACGTTTTGCAGTTATATTTGACGGTTGGCAAACACTTTGTCAGCTCTATTCTTGTAAAAGAAGACGAGGAGAAGGTGTAAAGGCCTGTATACTACAACAACAAGTTTTTATTAGATGTCGAGATGAGGTATACTCCACATGAGAAGTTTGTCCTTTCACTTGTTGTCGCTGCCAGGAAGTTACGCCCTTACTTTCAAGCTCACCATATAATTGTGATGACAGATCAACCTCTGAGGTAAATTCTTTACAAGCCCGATTTGTCAGAGAGGCTAGTGAAGTGGTCTGTTGAACTTAGTGAATATGACATTGATTACAAGCTTCGAAGGGCTATTAAGAGGCAAGCACTAGCAAATTTTATGGCGGAACTCACAGTCTCGAAACAAATGATCGTATTACAGGTCTTAAACATTAGCAGTAACCAAGACAAGAGTGGTAGTCTCAACCCTCGGACCGCAGAGGAGACTTGGCAAATGTATGTAGACGGGGCATCGAACATTCTGGGAGGAGGAACAGAAATAATTTTAAGAAGGCTGGGCGGAGAAGAAGTCATGTACTATCTGTAATTTGATTTCAAGGTGGCCAACAATGAAGCTGAGTACGAGGCGCTCATTAACAGGATGAAGCTGGCTAAAGCGTTGGGAGCCTGGAATCTGATTGTATATAGCAATTCTTAGTTAATCGCCAGTTAGCTGAATGCACAATTCCAGGCTCGAGAAGACAATATGCAAGCTTACTTGGTTCAAGCCAGGAAATCGATAAAGACCTTTCAGAGCATCATCATTGAACAACTTCCTCGAGCAGAAAATTTTAGAGCCGATTCTCTAGCAAAATTGGCCTCGGTGTTCAAGGAAAAATCTTTAGCTATTGTGCTACTCGAGATCCTGATGCAGAGAAATGTAAATCTTAAAGGAGATCTTATCATTGCTCTACAGGAGACCCCTGACCCGAAGTGGATGAGGGAGCTAAAGTCGTACATTCAGCATGGAGAGCTTCCGAATGACAGAAATGAAGTAAGAAAGATAAAGAATCGAGCAGCTAGGTACACTGTTATTGATAGTTTACTTTATAAATGTGGATTTACCTTACCATACTTGAAATATTTGAGACCAGATGAGGCAGATAGAGTACTTGAGGAAATCCACAATGAAACCTGTGAAAGTCATGGAGGGGCTCGTTCATTGACATACAAGATTATCCTGCAAAGATATTATTGGCCCACAATCTCTCAAGATGCTTTTAGGATAGTCAAATCTTGGCACCAGTATCAGATTCATGAAGATATCCCAAGACAGCCCTCGGAAGAACTCACATGCCTTTTAAGTTCTTGGCCTTTCTCTCAATGGGGGCTTGATCTGATAGGGCCACTCCCGATCGTCTGAGTCAACACCAAGTATACTGTTGTGACAATTGACTATTTCACGAAATGGGTAGAAGCAGATTCGCTCTCCAGTATAATAGAGAAAAAGACTACCGTATTTGTCAAGCAGAACATAATATATCGCTTTGAGGTTCAACTGATATTGGTGATTAACAATAAAAAATAACTTAACAATGCTAGGTTCAAGGAATTCTGCTCAGAATTCTGCATTGATTTAAGGTTTGCCACTCCAGCGCATCTTCAGGCCAATGGACAGGTTGAAGCTACTAACAAGGTGGTTAAGAAGGCGCTCAAGAAGAAGCTCAGAGGGCACAAAAGGACATGGATTGACAAATTGCCTGAGGTCCTCTGGGCATATAGAATTACTCCCCACATGACAACGGAAGAGTCCCCCTTTTTATTATCTTTCGGGTGTGAAGCCATGGTTTTGATGGAGATCGATATCCCGACTTTTTGAATGCAAGACTATAGTGAAGAAAAGAATGAGGCTAGCTGAAGACTAGAGTTGGATCTGTTAAACGAAAAGAGAGATGAGGCCATGATTCGGGTAATTGTACATCAACAAAGGGTAGCCCGATATTACAATCAAAAAGTTAAACGTCAAACTTTTTAGAGGGGAGACCTTGTCCTTCGACGGGTGACTCTTAACACCAAAATCTCGGGTGAAGGGGTATTTGGAGCCAATTGGGAAGGGCCATACAAAGTCATTCAAGTACTCAGACCAAGGGTATACAAACTAGAAACCCCAAGCGGCACCCTAATAAAAAAGCCATGGAACACAGACAAACTAAAAATCTATTATCCTTGACTCGACCCTTTTGGCAATAAGTCCCCCGATCCTGCGACTAGCATCTTGAACATCTGCTTCGCAGAGAATACATGCCGAGCCTCTCTCTCTAGTACTCTACTCAGATCTGATTTCAGTGATTGAAGCTAGCCTAATCTTTTGAGTAGAAGACTTTAGGCCAACGAGACTACGTCATTTCTGAGCTAAGGATATTTAGTAATCATGTAACCATATCATTCCTAGGCCACATAGATCACATCGTCCGAGGTCGGCTACTGGTTTTGGTTCTTAGTAGTCATGGAACTATAGCATTTCTAGACCATATGAATCACATCGCTCGAGGTCAACTACTAGTTTCGGTTCTTAATAGTCATATAATTACATCATTCCTAGGCCATATGGACCACGTCGTCCGAGATCGCCTATTAATTTTGGTTCTTAATAATTATGAAACCATGTCATTTCAAGGTCGCATGGCCTACGTCGTTCGAGACCGATTACTGGTTTCAATTCTTAGTAGTCATAGAACTACGGCATTCCTAGGACATACAGGCCACGTCGTTCGAGATCAAATATCGGGATTGGATCTTTTATCAGGATTAAATTATCTCTAAGAAGACCTTAGGTCAATGAGACTATGTCGTTTTTGAGCTAAGAATATTTGATAGTCATGGAACTACGTCATTCTGAGGCCACAAGGACAACGTCCTCTGAGGTCAGCTACTAGTTTTAGTTCTTTTTCAGGTGCCAGAGTGTCCGGAGAAGACCCTATACCTGTGAGGCTAAGTTGTCTTCGTTATAAGGGGAGAATATCTGAGAGGATTACATTGTTTCCGATTCTATCTCTGTATAATATTACATCATTCGAGACTCGAAATCGTATGCTGCCTACGGTTTATATTTATCTTATATTCTTTGTTCTTATGGTTAGATCATTTAACAGACTGACCTATAAATATTTTCCCCTATTTTAATGATTAATGAAAATGATATATTGGTTATGTGTTGTTTTCTCTCTGTGATAAATATATATGCTATTTCGAATAATTACTGCCAATTATCTGACACGAGATGGCATGTTTTCTATTTTGTCTAAATATTTTATTCAGATGTCTATACTAAGACGATTCCGTCTATCTTCGGTATTCCAGTTGAATTATCTGACGTGAAATAGCATATTTCTTATTTTGCCTAAGTATTTTATTTGGATGTCTATACTAAGACGATTCTGTCTATCTCCGGTATTCCAGTTAAATTATCTGATGTGAAATGATATATTTTTTATTTTGCTTAAGTATTTTATTCGGATATCTATACTGAGACGATTCCGTCTATCTCCGGTATTCCAGTTAATTATCCGACGTGAAATCACACATTTCTTATTTTGTCTAAGTATTTTATTTGGATATTTATACCAAGATGATTCCATTTATTTATATTATTTTATATGAATGAGACGCTCAAGAATCCATGTAGAATTAACTTTATAAGTGATTAGAATTTCTCTGAGTTATTTGGTCAGATGTTCCCCCCGAATCGAGTAGCAGTTCATATGGCTACTCTTTTGGATATTCACATATAAATGGTATTATTGATGGGTGAGTTAAATTTTTCTAAGTCATATGCTCGGAGCCTTTTATCGAATGTATTTAAGCTATGTATCTTTGTATCACCCGAGCATTATTCTTGATAAAAGTTTTTCTAAGTCATGTGATCGGATGTCTTCATTAAGCTGATAAGTTGTTTGAATATTCATACCGAATCGAATGTATTATTTAAAGAAATTTTTCTAAGTTATATGCTCGAAGAAATATTACAGACATTCAATCAGAGCACGGTTTAGAGAAAGCGAGACCAGAATATGAAGAATAGAATTTTATAGAAATATCCGGCTATTACAATAGGTTTTTTTATAGAATATCTAACCCCACTGATTTCTATTTACATCTGTAAGGTCTTGGGATGTCGAGTCTGCGATAGGATTCGATGGAGGCTGACTCATTATGGTAAGAGGATCGGCATGGACTTCCTCGATTGTAGTGCTCGAGGCTGGGGTCTCTTTCTTTATTTCTAGATTCTGGATCCCGAAGTCGGGTACTTCTCTCCCCAGTTTCTCGTAGAGCTATCCGAGGTCAAGGTGAGGGTACTTCTCATGAAAAGTTTGATAGGTCAGATCTATGGCCTGATTGAGTGAGGCCTCCTCCTCTGCCTCGAGAGTTTTCATTGCAACCCAAATTCTCTCGGGTTCCCTAGCCAACTGCTGCTTTCGTATTTCCATCTTGAATTACTGTAATGCCATCCGAGACTTCAAATTGACGTTCTCGAGGTTAACCCCCGAGTGTGCAGATTCTGACAAGGCTAGTCGGAGCTCGATCTCTTCTTTCTCTTTCTATCACGCTGCCTCTTTTGCCTTCCATTGAGTCCTCTTAGTGGCCAGGTTGGCCTCCGCCTTCTCTTGCTGTTTGAGAGCAAAGGCATTCTCCTTCTCGAGCTTCTTGATTTTGCTTGTCTCGTCTCTCCAAGCCTCCATCTGCTGTTTCATCTGGTAATATGCCTACAACCAGGGGGAAATGTCAGTGATTCAAAATCCACAAGCATACGATAAAAACTAAGTACTGAATTTATCTTCAGACCCCATCTGTACATGAAGTTTATGGCCTCGGAGTCTTCTGTGTTGTCAAGCTTCTCGACAATGGATGGGACCATATACCCTCCGGCATCATTTATTAAGTCGAGCAAATGGATGAAGTGTTTGTGCTTCTTCTTGGGGATGTCACCCCCCCTTAGCTCGGCTATGTTGCTAGCCCCGTAAAAGCTCGTATTGGCTTTTACGGACCTGACCCCCCAATTCTTAGTTTCTTGGGCGTTGGGTCAATCGGGGGTCGTCTTAGGGCCTGTTCTGCCCCTTGCCCAGTGGTGGCTTCTCCACCATTACGTCCTTCCCTTTGTTCAGGGCAACGACAAAGGTGGACCCGGAGTCAGAATTCGTGGACCCCTGTTTCCTTCTCCTTGTGCGCACGTTCCCCCAACCTTGTTGCTTTTTTGTCGGGGGAGTTTGCCTGGAGGGATCGACAGTGGAGGGGTCGGCTGGCTTCTTTTTGACCAGTTTGCTTAAAGAAGACAAGGTAGAAGGCTTCCCAGATATGATTACTTCTGCAAAACAACGACCAGAGAGTCAGTGATATTCACAGT
>JAVXUL010013010.1:0-12276 GCA_035590515.1 Trichilia minutiflora | reverse complement strand
GAATGTTGACCTTGACTTATTTAAAAATCTCATAAATTTTTGAATTATGGTTTGGTTTCTTTGGAGAGATTAATGCACAAGAAAATGGTGACACAGGTGTTGGTTCAATCTTATCTATAATAGGTGTAAGTTTGTCATCCCCTTCCTTACTCGTAGAGTTTGATTCCTCTTTCTCATACATATCAAGAATGGGCTTCTTAACAATCTTACCACTATGAAGAATAGTAATCGATTTAACTTGGTTTATGTGTTAGTCAACTTTTGAATTTGATTATTTTTTGGATTGGGCTGTGATTGAGATGAAAACTTATCTTTCTCATGAATGCTAAGTGTTGATGTAAATTTTGCAAGAGTATCTTTCAAATCAGTTAATGATTGAGCTATTTAATTATTGAATGATTCTTACTTTTCAATGAATGTATGTTTAGTTTCTTCAAGGGTTTTTAACTTTAACTGATTATATGAAAGAGGATTAGAAGGCCTTTGTGGTTGGGATGTCTGAGCATTATGGTCATTTCTCTAACTAAAGTTTGGATGGTTTCACCAATTTGGATTGTAAGTATTAGAGTATGGAATGGGTAAGGCTTCTGAGTATAATCTATAACATTCATTTGTTCATGCATGGCTTCTCTAAACACTGGAAGGTTTGGACATTCATTTGTTGAGTGTTCAATATTATCACAAATATTGCAAACATTTTCATGCTTAATGGATTTGACTTCTTTTGCTTTTCTAAATTCCATGACTTCAATCTTTCTTATCAAACTAGCAACCTTAGCATTTAGATCATTTTTTTACTTAAATTATATTTTTCTCTACTTAAATTAATTAGATTAGATCTAATTGAATTATATAAAAAACTAGTAGTATGCCAAGATTATGAATTTTTAGTCAAGTGATCTAAATAATCTAATGCTTCATCTGGATCTTTTTTTAAAAATTTCCCATTACACATGATTTTAACAAATTGTTTGATTTTAGGTATTAAACCGTTATAGAAAAAACTAATTGTGTGTCATTTTTCAAAGCCTTAATGTGGATATAAATTTAACAAATCTTTAAATATTTTCCAATATTGAAAATATGTTTCATTTTCTTTTTGAAAAAATTTTTGACTTTGTCTTTTGAAAGCATTTGTCTTATAAACTGAATTTTTTTTAAAATTCTGCTTGTATATCATTCCAAGTTCCAATTGATCTAGACCTCAAGGAATTAAGCCAAGTTTTAGCTTTATCTTTTAATGAAAAAGAAAATAACTTAAGCTTAATAATTTCTTCACTGCATGTCAATCATTGAAAGTTATGCAAATTTTTTCAAATTTTTTTAAATACAAGTAAGGACTTTCAGATTTTAAACTATGGAAATTAAAAAGCAAAGGAATTATACCTGGCTTATATATAAAGTCATTTACATTAAAGGAAAAAATGAAACAAGAAGGAGTAGAATGTTAAAGAAGTCGTAAGTATTCACACATGGTTCTCAATGGAGGATTTTCAATTTCTCCTTGAATGCTTTGATTATCAACCATGATGCTAGAAGTATGTGATAATAAAAATGAATCAAATAAATTGCCAAAAAAAGTTTGAGAATTATCTTTCACCAAACGCCCCGAATGTGGATTATGATACTAAGCATAAATAAAATAAAACAAAATAAAATATATAACAATTATAGATTAACAAAAGAAAATGTTAACACAATAATATAAAAGAGGTGGCAAAGCTTTTCCCTTAACATAAATAAAAATAACAAGAATTAAATTACAAAAAAATAAATAATAAGTAAATAAATTAAAATAAAGTAAAGTGCAAGAAAAGTAAATAAGTAAAAATAAAAGTTGTAGGAGGTTTAGCCTTCCATAAGGTCAATTTTATCTTAGTTAATTACACTCCCTAACAATTGTATCAAAAACTTGATCTCAATTAGATTATTGTACCCAAGTAAAGGTAGTCTTATTATAGTATAGTCCAATGAGTCTAAGTATCGTATCCACAGAGAGTGTTTTTTCCAAGAGTTCAATTGGGTTATATCCATGTCAAGGTCAAATAGCAAAAGTCTAATAGCATAGGTAGAATAAATAATGAATCAATTTTAAGGAAAGAATTATCAAATAAAGATTAAATACAAATTAAAATACCAAGACTTTGGAAATTGATATTTTAGGATGATGGTAGTGAACTGGATCCCTTATTTTAACTCAATTGAGATTAATTAAAGAGTTATCCTAATCGGAAGATGAAAATCCTTTTAATGAATGAAAAATATATTTTTTTCAAAAAATCAATATTCGATTAAAATCATGCCTTTAAATTAATTGATAATAATATGTAAGAAAAGATTAAAGACATTTAATGTTCAAAGTATTTTTTTATTCTATATGTCTATAATGAATTAAAGAAAGTTTTTCCAAGCATTCAATGTGTCAAATGTCTACATAAAAATCAAAGAGTTTAAATGATTAAAAATATTTTTTAAAACATGGATATGCAATTAATCAAAAGAATTTTAACATTAAAAACAAAGATAGGATCTAAAGAATATACCATATATCCTTAGTATCAACCTTCTAGCATTAACTAGTACTTTAGAAAGACATAAAGATGAGAGAATAAAATTTTATTACAAACTAATTCTATTATATATATTACATTCATAGAACATGTTGAGGTGTGAATATGAACGTGGCTGTTGCATCACCGGATCCTTGTCAAAGAAGGTAGTTGGCTGGATCCTTACTTGAAGAACTTCACTTCTAAGTCCTTGCAAGACAGTAACACGCTAGGAGTTACATTGGGTGGGGTATCTGATGAAAAACTTCGATATCTAAGTCAGATATGGTGAGAGAATATACGATAAATTTTGGTGAGTAAGCTAGAATAAAATGAAGAGAATGGAGATCCGTTACCAAGTGTGAAGAAAGGGAAAATGGGAAAAGAATGACAAGAGGACTGCATAGAGAGCTGAAACCTCAAGATCTGGAATCCCTTCTTTGATGGAGAACTCCCCTTATATAGCACCCTGGTAATGTGACTAGGCATCAGAGAATGGGAATGATGGGACTTCAGTTTCTTTGGGCAATGTATGACCGCCTCTCATTAATGCTACAGCTGACATTCCTGTAAATTCTAGATTTTCTATTATCATATTGTCTAAAAATGGATGGAGGATGGGATAGACAGCTCTTAGAGCAAGGTATCTACTCCCATCATATGGCCTGCTATATCAGTGGTCATTTCTATTTTTGGTAGTGTGGGTGCGTGATTGGGGGTTTTCTTGTTAGAGGTTTCATGCATGTTAGTGAAGAGGAGATATTTTTCCTAAGAGGCTGCTACAGTTTTAAAGCTGACTCTGCACTTTTTGAGAGATGGTAGGGTCATCCTAAGGCGGACACGGATTTTCTGAGGTCTACGGCTATTGCCTGCCTAAGGGCTTCAATTACGGGTGATTGAGAGCTATGGCATGTCGCTGAGTCCTGGGATGAGCCACCTGAGAGTCATTAGGCATGCCCAAGAAGTTGACACCCTGGAACCTAAGACGTATTTACCCAAGAGGATGACTCTCTAGGACGGGAGACTAGACTCCCCTGAGAGGCTGACTCCCTGGGATCTGAGGCTGGGTATACCTGGGAGGGGTGTGATGCTTAAGGCAAAAGTGTTATGTTCTATCCTAATGAAATCCCACGTGTCACTCGCATATCTTCCCCAATAGATAGTCCCCTAGTTTCTAGTGTAAGACTTGCAAAGTGCACACTAAAAACTCTTGTCTGGACCAGTCTAGCTTCTGGGGGGAAACTTTATGAGATCTATAGTAAAATTTTACTGTGAAGGAGATATTTGCTGAGACGTTTGGAGTGCCTTAGACGTTATCTTGCTATTGAAAACCTTACTTGACGGAGCCGTTAGGTGCCTGGTGACGTTTCTTCTCTCAAGGCCTTTAATTCACCTTCATTAAATGCTGTATGTCAAGGTCGTGTCACACAGTTGTCCCTGAGCTTGCGACCCTTCATACTTCAAAAAGATTTGAATACTCGACTATGAATGAACCACGTGTCAGAACCCTGATGGCGGGTACTCAACCACTCCTCGAGCTGTAAAATCATTGAAGGGGCTTTGCACACGTGGCTTTTCCCTGTCTGTTTAGATCGATGGTGAAGACTAATCCTTCCTCCCTATAAATACCCTCCTTCCTCAGCTATCATTTTCACTTTCCTGTCTTCTGTGATAGCTTTGACTCCGGTGCACTCTGATTTCCTTTCTATTTCAACTTCGGCTTCGGCTTCCTTGTCTCTTGTTCTTTTTCTGTGTGTTTTATAGGTGCTCGTGCTCAAGTCCTTCTTCGCGTGTTGTTGATAAACTTCCTACCTTCACTTAAAAAGGTAAAGGGCTTAAGGTCTCTTTAAATTTCTGAAACATTTGGGCCTTTATATGTAAATGAGTTTTCCCATGGCCAGGAATATAGCGAACAAAAACAAGTTTTCTGACGTCACTACCAGTGGTCAGGAGGAGGTCGGGGATCCCATAAGGACCCAAGATTCCAGTGAAGACGAGAGGAGTACTTTAGAGCAGGCTCGGGACAAGGGGCACAATGAGGCAGATTGGTTCATCTCAACAATCACTGAGGCAGACCTGCTGGCTTTTAGACAGGCTTTTTGTATTCCTGATAGCATGTAGCTGAGGGTACCTCGTGGGACTGAGATCCCTTGTAACCTGGCACCAGGGAAAATGGCGTTTAATAAAAAGCACCTACTATTGGGGGCCCTCCTTCTATTGTAGAATTATTTCGTCAGGATCTTTGAAACCTTCGGGATTCCACCCTACCAACTCACCCTGAACAGCTGGAGGATTCTGAGCGGGCTGTTCGTGCTGAGCTTCCTCAAAGAGAGTCCCGCCCCGACTCCTGACGAGGTGTTACATTTGTACTCCCTCAAGAAGAATACCAGTCAGTATCCTGGGTGGTATTTCCTCTAAGTACACGGAGAGTTCTAGTCCAGAGTGAAGGGCACTCCTTCCTGTAACAAGGAATGGAAAGATCATTAGTTTATCGCCAATGGAGATTGCACCGAGCCTTCCCCCTGTTCGCTTCCTCCCTCCTTCCAAGAGCCTGGTAAGTATATGATAGATACTTTTACTATTTACTAAAGGTGGAGTTATACTTATACTAACATGTCTTCTATTGGAATCACTAGGAGGAATCAAGCGGACATCTCGATGTGTGTGAAAAACAAGCTTCTGGAGCTTCCCATCATGGATGTCAAGCAGCTGTTAAATGTGATCAGCATAATCACCTCAGGGCTGATATCCAGGACGATGTCTAGAATCAAGCTCTCTAAACTGAGAGCTCAGGTGAATAAAAGTAAGGGGCTCTTAAATCACTCCTTTTGACTGGCTCTTTTCTTTTCATTTTAAAGGCAAACTATGTCTTTCTTGTTGCAAAGGCGGGGACCGAAAAAACCTTGGCTAGTAGGAGGAAGTCCAACGACGTTCTGAGGAGCATGCTCTTCAAGGGAGCTCTAAAAACACAAGGCCGCTAACCCAAAGACGAAGGCCTTGGGTGATAAAGAGAAAGGACCTGTGAAAGGGGACCTTAAAAAGACTCCCAAGAAAGAAAGATAGAAGAAAACTGTCCATCCCAAGGAGAAGGGAATCTCCTTCAAGGAGCCAAGGGATGAGCCAGAGAAGCATCCTCAGAAGGTTGACCCAGCCCTGGCCAAGGATAAAGGGAAAAGACCGATGGATGAAGGCCTGGTTGAGGCACGAAAGAAGCAGAAAGTAGACCTCCCGTCGCGCCCAACTGACGATCAGTCAAAGAGGGTCTCGGATTGTGTGGTGAGTATGACAGTCCCCTAGGTCTAGGATCAAAACATGTGAGAGGCCTTGAGTCAGGGTAAAGAGCAGCAAACTAAGCCAAAAGGGCTTTCGGGTGACACACCTTCGGGCTCGAGGGCTGGACAAGGGCGAGAAGAGCAACCCCTCTTCGTGATAGAGGACCCGCTCCCGACCAACAAGGAAAACATTGGGGATATAGACGGGATTTTTGTGGTAAATCTTCCTGAAAATAAAAGAGAGAATTTTGAGTACCTCCTTCTCCTGGCAAATTCTACCTGGGAGGTAATCTCGTCGAAGAGGGGCAAGGATATGGTAGGCGTCCCTTAGGAGGAGGCTCTCAACTGGCTGAGCGTCCTCTCTCACCGGGTAAGTCTTTTTCTCCCTTGAGATTTTTATAGCTGTTCTTTTCTTTCTTTAGAAGATATTGACTATCCTTGTGCCTTTCCTTGACCTAGAATGTCTATATGTTGGACCTCTTCATCGACGACTATAGGAATGCCCTCGCTGTCAGGAAGCAGGTAATCGAAACCGTGAGGAAGTTAAAGAAGAGGGCTCAGGATATGATTACGACCACGTGGGAATAGACCGTTAAGGAGAGAGAGGAGCTGACTGCTTAAGTTTCAGCCCTAGAAGGGGAAAGGGCTCAGTGGCTTAATGAGCTGTCAGCCGCTGAGACCCAGTTGGAAGCCCTGAAGGCTGAGAGCAAACTTACTGAGTAGGCTAGGCGAAGGGTCATCAGTCAGTTTAATAAGTTGAATGAACTGTACCGGACCCTAAAGGAGGAAGAAAATCGTCAAAAGGATGAGTACTCAATGGTCCTGTCAGAACTAGTGAGGTTGGAAAATAGGATGAATTTTCTGACAAAGGAGTTTCGAGTATTGGGAGAGGCGGACAAAAATTTACAACAGTCCTCTAAAGAGCAAAGAAAGAAATTAGAAGAGGTGCCAGCTCAACTCATCGATTGGTACGACGAGGGAGTTGATGAAGGTGTAGACTTGACAAGCCGCCCCTTCCTCTAGGAGTACCCGAAGTTGGACCTATACTAGTTATTCAATCAGTTGGGCCATGACATCCTAGGAACTTCTAGGACTCATCCTCAAGATGATCCCCCTGTGGTCCAAATGGGCGAGATGGCTACTGATGACGGAAGACCAAGAGATGAAATTCATTCTGTTGACACAACAGAAGATCTTTCTGAGGCAGCCACAGGGGGTACTGAACCATCGATCTCCTAAGACCCACCAACGAACCAGGAAGGTGCTCCTCCACCTTCCTAAGTTGTTCATGATGAAGAAGCCCCTTCAGTGAGAGAGAGAGAAGATAATCCTCCAGCCCCTCAGACATTTGAAGAAGAAGCCCCTTCTGCTCCCCTAGTAAAGGATGTACCGGTGGAGATATTAGACTGAAGGTTAAAAAAGACCTCCCATCGAGTACTATGGGACTTAGAATATATTTTTTATAGAAATTCTTTGATGTCCTGCTCCTTAGGGCTGATTCTTTTATATGTACAACATATACATGTATAATCCTAATTCTTTATCAAATAGAAAGGATTTTTACCCATTCTTGTATATCTCTTAGGCTTGTTTTCTTCTTTACTTAATTAACTCTAAAGAAGCTTTAATCATAACTTAAGCATAAATAAGCTAAGTGAACATAATCACTGATTGTGCCTGGAGAGTAACCATAAACATCTGAGATTTAGTAGTACATTCGGGGAATTTTGAAGCTTGATTTCAATCGAGACCCTAGGATTGTCCTCAACTAGGGTTAGGGGTCTTCAGACATCTTTATTTGATGAACTTTGGAGCTCAACTCTAACCGAGACCCTAGGAGCATCCCCAACTAGGGTCAAGGGTCTTTAAGGGCTTAAAGCCATTCTGAACATTGGAAGATGATATGGCACCACCAGGGATTACTGTGCCTTAATCACAAACCAGGTTTTAGACTCTCGGGATGCCTGACTTAGACTAAGAATTTATGCAAACCTGGGATGGAAAAGACCCGACACTACTAGGGATTATCACGCCTTAATCTCAAACCAGGTATTAAACTTTTAGAATACCTGACTTCGACTAAGAATTTATCAAACCTGGACTAGACATGATTTTTAACTCTGAAGGGACCTGACACTACTAGGGATTATCACGCCTTAATCACAAACCAGGTCTTAAACTCTCAAGATGTCTGACTGGGACTAAGGATTTATGCGAACCTAGACTGGTAAGATTTTTGACTTTGAAGGGACCTGACACTGCCAGGGATTATCGCCCCTTAATCACAAATCAGGTCTTAAACTCTCTGGATGCCTATCTTGGACCAAGGATTTATGCGAACCTGAGCTGGGCAGGGTTTTTTTAACTTTAAAGGGACTTGACACCACCCAGAATTACCGTACCTTCACCACAAATTAGATCTTAGACTCTCAAGATGAGGGAAGTTGAAATAAGAAGTATACTAGTGTTGACAAATTGAAAAAAAAATAAACATGCTTAGAAAAATAAAGATGAATTTAGAAATTGATTGAGCCAATTACAAAACCTGAGCGTATGGATGTATATATTTATCTAAACAAAAAAACAAAAAAAAACTAAGCAATAAAACTACTCCAATGTTTCGAGGGTCTTAGTAACTGGAGGTTGGTATCACAAATATTAACACTCGCGTAAAACGGATCCTTGAAATAAAAGTATGCAAAGCAGTCGAGGTTTCTAACATGCTGAGTAACCGGAGGTTGGTATGACAAATATCAATACTCACGTAAAAAGGCTACCTAGAACCAAGGTAAGGAATGAAAAGTTTAAGAAGAAATGAGCTTAATTTGTAAAACGTCTATAAATTTTTGTTTTGCATGATATTTATGAGTAAGGGTAGAGTAAAAAGTAAGATTGGTTTTAGATTTATTTAAATTTTTTGAAAGCATGAGTTTTGAAAAAAAAAATCGATGCTAGTTTAGTGGAGCTTGAAAACTTGGTCGAGTTTTGAGTTTGACGTCAATGTGATAGATTTATACTTTATGAGTTTTATCAATAGTAAACATCAAGTTTTGTATTTGCATGATTGGTTTTAGTGCGTGTTTTATTATTTTTGTGTGATTTTATGCTTAATTGTTGCATTTGTGTGTGCACTATCTAAGTGTGGTAGTTTAGGATTGGGATGTTGTGGGTAAATCCTTTAGAAACCTTCACGAGACTTCACTCATCCACTATGGGCATCCTAGCTGTTTAAAAGACTTGTTGCATATGCTAAATGCAACCATGAAACCTACAGAAGTAGATTAGGATTTATTTTGTTTTGTTTTGTTTTGTTTTGCTTAGGACAAGCAAAGATCTTAGTTTGTGGGAGTTTGATAAGTGATTTTATCACTCATCTATTCCTATGATTTTTACTTAGTTTCGAGTTTATTTTCATTTGTATTTCTATATTTTTCGTGTTTATTATGTGTAGGGTCCATCTGGTTCAATTTGCCAAGAAATGGATCAATTCAAGCTAGTTCGTGAACAGCCGAGAAGAAGACGTGCGGGGCAGCAAAGAAAGTGAAGTTAAAGCCTGGAAGAAATCCTCGCTGTAGCAGGAATACTTTTCTCTTGTTGCAACGAGATTGTAGAGAAGGCCGCTGCAGCGGTTAACATTCACGCGTTGCAGCAAATTTTCCAAAGAGGCTCGCTACAGCGGGAATTCTTTCCTCGCTGCAGCGAAGTGACGCAGAAAAGTCTGGTGCCCTACAAGTCTTCTATAAAAAGGGCTCTTCTTAGGAATTAAGAAGGGCATGAACTTCAGTAACCATAGAAGACTGGTAGAGAATTTCAACACCTTATTCAAGGATGAAAGGATTGAAGATCAAGGAAGAGATTACGAAGATAACGAGTGTCCATCTTGAGTTTATTCTTCTCTTTCTTGTTCTTAGTTTGTTTAATTGTTGAACATGGTCTGGAATTTGAGTTGTATTGAATTATCCATTACGGTCAGCTAAAGTACCCTGTGCTTGAGGATGTGATGAACCCATAGTATTTCATGTATTAAACTCGTTTGTTATCGAATAATTAATTTTATCTATTTGTGCTCCTACTGTTAATGTATAGTTTGACTGGCCATTAAACTAACCTAATAAATGCACGAACGACACTTGAAAGAGTGAGTTTTTGTATTAGTTTACGGAGGCACAACCAAGTTATTATTTTGTTGAGAAATAATTAATCACCAGGTAACATAAATAAGATTACATGTAATACTTATTTAACATACTCAAATTCAATAAAAATATTAGTTTGAGTAGTGAAATAGAGGATTTTATTGAGATTCGAAAGATAAAATAAGATTAACTTGAACCCTTAGTTAATAGATAAGTTATATTTAATGATAATAAACGAGTGCAATCATAAATACTTGGGTGTAGTTACATACCTTGAGCATGTTTTTATTATAAGTTTTTACTTAACTCGGTCAATTATTTCACTTGTTAGTTTTTAATTGAATTTAATATAGGATTTATTTGAGTTGCCTGAATAGAATCAATTCATTTATATCGCAATAATTAACTTAGAACACTCACATTCCTCGTGGGATCAACAAGTCAATAATTTCTGTTCTACATTACAAACTTGACACCGTGCGCTTGCAGTTAATATTTGTATTTTTAGAAAATACCTAACAAGTTTTTGGCACCGTTGCCAAGAAAATGTGTATTATTTGACTTAAGTCGATATTGTGATTGAGTGATAGATTGTAATTTGGGCATTATTCGTTTAGTTTTAAAATCTTTTTGGTTTTAAATTTGTATTTGTTTCTTTTTCTCTAGTTTATGCGAAGGTCCCAAAGCTTGGAAGTAGTACCCTTAAATCCAAAAATTGAACGAACATGTCGGAGAAATCAGGGTGCTAGAAGAAGAGAAAGGGAGAGAAACAGAGTAGAATGAAGCATAGAGAGAGACATGCCAAAAGATAATAATCAGCAAAGAGCTCTCAGGGATTATTTCAGGCCGGTGGTCAATGAAAATTACTCCGGTATTCAGAGACAAGTGGTTTAGGCTAATAATTTTGAGTTGAAACCAGCCCTTATCATATATGGTGCAGCAAAACCAATACGGAGACTTACCACATGAAGATCCAAATATTCACCTTACTACTTTCTTGGAGATTTGTGATACAGTGAGGATAAATGGTGTCTCAGAAGATGCTATTTGGCTGAGGTTGTTTCCATTCTCTTTACGGGATAAGGCTAGAGGATGGCTCCAGTCGCTTCAATCTGGAAGTATAGCCACATGGGAGGAGCTGGCTCAAAAATTTCTCTCCAAATTCTTTCCTCCGTCAAAGACTTCATAGCTTAGACGAGAAATAGCTCAATTTCGTCAATTGGACTTTGAGCCATTATTTGAAGTTTGGGAAAGATTCAAGAATTTGATACGGTAATGTCCATAGCACGAGTATCAAGACTGGTTCTAAATTCAGTTATTTTACAATGGGTTAAATGGGAAAACAAGAATCATTATAAATGCAACAGTCAGAGGTACACTTTTGTCCAAGACAGTAGAGGAAGCTCAATTGTTGCTTGAAGAGATAGCCAATAATTATCAGTGGCCAAATGAGAGAAATCAGAGGAGAATTGCTGGTGTACATGAAGTGGATCCAATTGTGGTTTTGACAGCACAAGTTTCAGCCTTTACCAGCAAACTTTCTGTCATGACAAGCAAACCACAGTCATCAAGCAAAGAGTCGAGAGTTATGGAAAATACATCATATTCTAGAGTTGAAGATCAAGAGCAAGTGCAATATGTCAATAATAGAAACCTCAAATTCAGAAGCAACAATTTGTCCACTCATTACCATCTTGAATTGAGAAATTATGAGAATTTTTCATATGGTAACACCAGGAACATGTTGCAACCACCTCCTGGTTTTACACAGAATCAAGCTAAGAAGAAACCATCCTTGGAAGATCTTATAGGAACATTTATTAATGTGACTAGAGGGAGGTTTAATAAGAATGAGTCAAGAATTGAGAGCATTGAGACTCACTGTAGTAATATGGGAGCAATTATGAAGTCTTTGAAAGTTCAGATCAGTCAACTTGTGAAGGCTATTAAAGATTAATCAGCCAGCAAGTTTCCTAGTGATACAGAGAAGAATTCCAAAGATCAATGTAAGGCTATCATCCTACGAAGTGGGAAGGAAGTAGAGGTGAGGAAGGAAGTTGCACAGCCTGTTAAAGATAAGGAGAAATCTGAAGAAAGATTTGAAGCTAAAAATTTTGAAAAAGAAGTGAAGACACCAGTAGAAGTGATAGTGGGTCTAGACTCTTGTTTCCAGAAAATCCTTTGATTAGGCCTACACCAATTCTTTTTTCACAAAAGCTCCAGAAAAAGAAATTAGATGAGCAATTCAGAAAATTTCTGGATATCTTCAAGAAGATTCACATCAATATACCATTGGCAGAGGCATTGGAGCAAATGCCT
>JAVXUL010012989.1:0-12278 GCA_035590515.1 Trichilia minutiflora | reverse complement strand
ACTAGTGTCGAAAGAAACTAGGAAGGGGCTCGACTAGTGTCAAGGGACACCAGGAGAGGGCTCGATAGTGTCAGAGGTTTTTATAGCTAAAGAGCCAACTTTGACTCTAAGAGAAGGCTTGACTAGTGCCAGGAGACACCAGGAGAGGGCTCAAGTAGTGTCAAGAGACACTAGGAGAAGGCTCAATTAGTGTCAGGGGACACAAAGAGAGGGCTCGACTAGTGTCAGAGGACACTAGGAGATAGCTCGACTGGTGTCAGGGGACACCAAGAACGTGCTCGATAGGTGTCAAGGGGTAGAAGGAGAGAGCTTGACCAGTGACAGGAGACACTAGAAGGAGCATTGATTGGTGTCAGAGAACACCAAGAGAGGGTTCCACTAGTGTCGGGAGACCCTAGGAGGGGGTTTGACTAGTGTCAAGGGACAACAAAAGAAGACTCAACTAGTGTCAGTGGATTTTATGACTAAAAGCCGACCATGACAGTGTAAGAAGGCTTGATTGGTGTTAGGGGACACTAAGAGAGGGTTTGACTAGTGTCAAAGGACACCAAGAGAGGGTTTGACTAGTGTCAGGGTACACTAGGAGAAAGCTCGACTAATGTCAAGGGACATCAGGAGAGAGCTCGACAGTTGTCAAGGGAAGTAAGGAGAGGGCTCAACCAATGTCAGGAGACACTAGGAGAAGGCTCGACTGGTGTCAGGGGACACTAGGAGAGGGCTGGACTAGTATCAGGAAACACTAGAAGAGGGCTCAACTAGTGTCAAGGGACACTAGGAGAAGGCTCAGCTGGTATCAAGGGACTCCAAGAGAGTGCTCGACTAGTGTTAGACGACACTAGAAAAAGGCTCGACTAGTGTCAGGGGACACCAGGGGAGGGGTTCGACTAGTGTCAGGGGATTTTACTACTAAAGAACCAACCTTGATGCTAGAAGAAGGCTCGACTGGTGCCAGGGGACACCAGAAGAGGGCTCGATTAATGTCGGGAGACACTAAGAGCAGGCTCGACTAATGTCATGGGATACCAGAAGAGGGTTCGATTAATGTCAGGGTATTTTACGACTAAAGAGCCAACCTTGATGCTAGGATAAAGCTTGACTAGTCAAGCTTTATCCTAGCATCAAGGGAAACCAGGAGAAGACTCAACTAACATCTGGGGGTTTTACAACTAAAGTGCCAATCGCTACGCTAGGAGAAGGCTCGATTGGTGTCAGGGGACACCAGGAGAGGGCTCGACTAGTCTTAAAGGACACTAGGAGAAGGCTTGTTTGGTGTCAGTGGACACTAGGAGAGGGCTCGACTAGTGTCAAGAGACAGTAGGAGATGGCTCGATTGGTGTCCAGGGACATAAGGAGAGGGCTCGACTAGTGTCAAGAGAGAAGGCTCGATTGGTGTCAGCGAACACTAGGAGAGGGCTCTACTAGTGTCAGGAGATAATAGGAGAAGGCTTGACTGGTGTCAAGGGACACTAGGAGAGGGCTCGACTAGTATCAAGAAGGACTGGGAGAAGGCTCTCCTAGTATCAGGGGATACTAAGAGAGGGCTCGACTGGTGTCAAGAGACACCAGGAGAAGGATCGACTAGTGTCAAGGAATTTTATGGCTAATAAAGCCAATTGAGACACTAGGAGAAGGCTCTCCTAGTGTTAGAAGACACTAAGAGAGAGCTTGACTAGTGTCATGAGACACTAAGAGATGGCTCGACTAGTGTCAGGAGATTTTATAGTTAATAAAGCCAACCGTGATGCTAAGAGAAGGCTCAACTAACGTCCGAAGATTTTATAACTAAAGAGACAACCGTGACGCTAGGAGAAGGCTTGACTAGCATCAAAGAATTTTATGGCTAAGTAACCAACCTTGATGCTAAGAGAGAGCTCGATTAGCGTCCGGAGATTTTACGGCTAAAGACCCAACTGTGATGTCATGAGTGATTTCATCACTCATCCATTCTCATGAATTTTTACTTAGTTTTAAGTTTATTTTCGTTGGTATTTTTATGTTTTTCATGTTTATTATGCGTAGGGTCCTTGTGGTTCAATTTACTAAGAAATGACTCGATTTAAGTTAGTTTATGGACAGTCGAGAAGAACGTATGCGGGGCAGCTAAGTTTGAAGTCGAAATTCTGGAAGACGAACCTCGCTGTAGTAGTAATACTTTTCCTTCGCTGCAGTAAGATAAGCAAAGACACCACTGCAGCTGAGAGTGTTACCTCAATACAGTGAATTTTCTAGAGAGGCTTGCTACAGCGAGAATTATTTCCTCGTGCCTTCATTAGTATTTTTATGTATAGTTACCTGGTGCCCTACGTGCCTTCTATAAAAGGGCTTTTCTTGAGAATTGGAAGGAGGACGACTTAGCAACTAGAGAGGATTTTTAGAAGATTTTAAACACCTTGTTCAAGGGCGAAAAATATTAAAGATCAAGCGAGAAAGATAGAAGACAACCAGTGTTTATCATCCTGAGTTTATTCTTCCCTTTCTTGTTCTCAATTGTTGGATTATTGAACATGTTTTGGAATTTGAATTGTATTGAAATATCCATTATGGTCTGCTAATTTACCCTGTGCTTGAGGGTATAATGAATCCGTAGTATTTTATGTATTGAACTCATTTGTTATCGAAGAAATTGATTTATCTATTTATGCCCCTAGTTGGAATGTGCAGTTTAATTGGCCATTAAACTAATTTGTTGAATGCATGAACGATGCTTGACAAAGTAAGTTTATTGTATTAGATTAAGGAGGCATAACTTAGTTATTAATTGGTTGAAAAATAATTAGTCACTAGGTAGCACAATTAGGGTGATGCTTAATGCTTATTTTACATACTCAAGTTCAATAGAAATATTAACTTTAGTAGTGGAATATAGGATTTTATTGAGATTCGAAAGATGAAATAAAATCAACTTAAACCCTAGTTAATAGATAATTGGTATTTAATTAAAATAAACGAGTGCAAACATAAATACTTGGGTGTAGTGACATACCTTGAGCATGTTTTTATTAGATTCTTCACTTAACTTAGTCAATTATTTAATTTGTTAATTTTTAATTAAGCTTAGTATAGGGTTTATTCGTATTGCCTTAATAGAATTAAATCATTCACATCGCAGTAATTAACTTAGAACGTTCACATTTCTTATGGGATCGATAACTTAACATCTATTATTCTACATTACAAAATTGATACCGTGCACTTGTGGTTAATATTTGTGTTTCTAAAAAATACAAAAACAAGTTTTTGGCGTCATTATCAGGGACTGTTTTTATTTGACTTAAGTTGATATTGTGATTGAGTGATAGATTGTAATTTGGGCATTGTTCTTTTCGTTTTAAGATATTTTTCTTAGTTTAGTTTTAATTTTTTTTTGTTTACTTCTTTTTTTTCTAGTTTATGCAAAGGTCCCGGAACTTGGAGCTAGTACCTTTAAATCCAGAAATTGAACGAACCTGTCAAAGAAATCAAGGTGCTAGAAGAAGAGAAAGGGAGAGAAACAGAGTAGAACGAAGCAGAAAGAGAGATATGGCAAAGGATAATAATCAGCAAAGAGCTCTCAAGGATTATTTCAGGTCGGTGATCAATGAAAACTACTTCAGTATTCAGAGGCAAGTGGTTCAGGCTAATAATTTCAAGTTGAAACTAGTTCTTATTAATATGGTGTAGCAGAATCAATATGGAGGCCTACCACATAAAGATCCAACATTTATCTTACTACCTTCTTGGAGATATGTGATATAGTTAAGATGAATGGTATCTCGGAAGATGTTATTCGGCTGAGGTTATTTTTATTTTCTTTACGAGACAAGTCTAGACGATGGCTTCATTCGCTTTAATCTGGAAGTATAACCACATGAGAGGAGCCGGCTCAGAAATTTCTCTCCAAATTCTTTCCGCCATCAAAGACTTCACAACTTAGAGGAGAAATAGCTCAATTTTGTCAACTGGAATTTGAGCAATTATTTGAAGTTTGGGAAAGATTTAAGGATCTGATACGGCGATGTCCACAGCATGGGTATCAAGACTGGTTCCAGATTTAGCTATTCTACAATGGTTTAAATGGATAAATGAGAACTATTGTAGTGCAACAGTCGGAGGTATATTTTGTCTAAGACAGCAGAGGAAGCTCAGTTGTTGCTTGAGAAAATGACTTTTAATAATTATCAATGGTCGAATGAGCAAAACCAGAGAAGAGTTTCTAGTGTGCATGAAGTGGATCCAATTGTGTCCTTGACAGCATAAGTTTCAGCCCTCACCAGCAAACTTTCTGCCACAACAAGCGAACCACTGTCAACAAGCAAGAAGTCGATAACTGTGGCAAATACATCATATTCTGGAGTTAAAGATGATCAAGAGAAAGTGCAATATGTCAACAACAGAAACTTCAACTTCAAAAGCAACAATTTTCCCACTTATTACCATCCTAGACTGAGAAATCATAAGAATTTTTCATATGATAACACCAGAAACATGCTGTAACCACCTCTAGGTTTTATGCAGAATCAAGCAGAGAAGAAACTGTCCCTAGAAGATCTTATGAGAACATTTATTAATGAGACGAGAGGAAGGTTTAACAAGAATGAGTCAAGAATTGAGAGCATTGAGACTCACTACAGCAATATGAGAGCCACTATAAAGTCTTTGAAAGTCCAAATTAGTCAACTTTCAAAAGCTATAAAATAACAACCAACTAGCAAGTTCCCTTGTGACACAGAGAAAAATCCCAAGGATCAATGTAAGGCTATTATTTTAAGAAGTGGGAAGGAAGTAGAGGTGAAACCGAAGAAAGAAGTTGCACAACCTGCTGAAGATAAGGAGAAATCTGAAGAAAGATTTAAAGCTGAAAATTCTAAAAAAGAAGTAGAGAAATCAGTATAGGTGAATAGTGGGCCTAAACCTTTGTTTCCAGAAAATCCATCGAGTAGGCCTACACCAATTCCTTTTCCACAAAGACTCTAGGAAAAGAAACTAGATGAGCAATTCAGAAAATTTCTGGACATCTTCAAGAAAATCTACATCAACATACCATTGGCTGAGGTATTGGAACAAATGCTTGATTATGTAAAGTTTATGAAGGAGATGATGTCTAAGAAGAGACGGTTAGAAGATCATGAAATGGTTAAATTATCAGAGGAGTACAGTGCTATTTTACAGAGAAAAATGCCTCAGAAGGTTAAAGATCCTGAAAGTTTCACTATCCCCTGTACTATTGGTGATTCCCCTTTTGAGAAGGCTCTATATGATCTTGGTGCTAGTATCAATCTTATGCCACTTTTTATCTTCAAAAAGTTGGGGTTAGGAGAAGTAAAACCCACAATCATTTCGTTGTAAATTGCATACCGTTCTCTTTCGTTTCCAAAAGGAGCAATTGAAGATATTTTGGTAAAGGTGGATAAGTTTATTTTTTCAATGGATTTTATCATCCTTGATACGGAGAAAGATCGAGAGATCCCAATCATTCTTTGAAGACCGTTCTTAGCCACAGGAAGAGCTCTTATAGATGTTTATGGAGAAAATCTCACCTTGTGGGTCAATGATGAGGAATTACAATTTAACATCTATCACTCTCTGAAATTTTCAGATAAGGACCAATCTTACAAGAGGGTAGATGTGGTAGCAAGAGCTATAGATGCAATGGTTCTTGATTTTTCATCAAAGGATCCGTTGGATCATTGTTTGGTAACATCTAATATGCGCAAAGAAGATCTTCCAGCTACAGAGGATGGGTATTTTTTTGGTGAAGCTTAGAAAGAGGAAAAAGGTGGAGTGTTCACTCTTGAAGACTTAACAGAAATTGAAACAAGTGGGAAAAAAAAGACTGAACAGATTCAGCCTATAATACCCTTGTAGTTCCATCTTTAAAGTAATTGCCTAAGCATTTGAGGTATGCGTTCTTGGGCAAAATTTCAACTTTACCAGTCATCATTTCATTATCATTAGAACAAGAGCAAGAAGATAGACTATTACAGGTTTTGAAAAGGCATAAATCAGCAATTGCATGGTCAATTTTAGATATTAAAGGTATAAGTCCAGCTGTGTGTATGCATAAAATATTGATAGAAGAAGAGTACAAGCCAACCATTGAGCATTAACAAAGACTAAATCCAGCTATAAAGGAAGTTGTTCGGGTTGAGGTGTTAAAATTATTAAATGCTAGAATTATCTATGCCATTTTAGATAGCTCATGGGTGAGTTCGGTTTAAGTATTGCTTAAGAAGGGTGGAACTACCGTCATGAAAAATGACAAGAATGAGTTAGTGCCAATAAGATGAATGACGGGATGGAATGTTTGCATTGACTATAGGAAGCTTAATAAGGCGATTCGGAAAGACCACTTCCCATTGTCATTCATAGATCAAATGCTAGATAGACTTGTTGGGCACGAATTTTACTGTTTTTTAGATGGTTATTCTGATTATAACCAGATCCTTATTTGTCTAGAAAATCAAGAGAAGACAACATTCACGTGTCCTTATGGCACATTTGCTTTCAGATGAATGCCGTTTGGTTTGTGCAATGTACTAGCGACATTTCAGAGGTGCATGATGGCCATCTTTTCAGATCTCATTGAAGTCGTCATAGAAGTTTTTATAGACGATTTTCTATTTTTGGAACATCTTTTGTGATTGTCTACATAACCTTGTTAGGGTACTCCAAAGATGTGAAGACATGAATCTAGTGCTTAATTGGGAAAAATACCATTTTATAGTAAGGGATGGTATCGTGTTAGGCCATTTAGTTTCTAAAAAGAGGATCAAAATTGATCAAGCTAAATTGGCTGTTATTCAAAACCTATCACCTCCAATAAATGTACGCGGAGTTTGAAGTTTTCTGGGGCACGCCGGTTTTTACCGTCAGTTCATTAAAGATTTCTCGAAGATTGTGAAACCCTTTTGTAATTTACTAGAGAAGGACGTAGTTTTCAAATTTGATGATGTATGCAGAGAAGCCTTTGAGAAGATTAAGTAAACATTAGTTTCAGCACCTATTGTAGTTACTCCAAACTGGGTAGAACCATTTGAAATAATGTGTGATGCTAGTGATTTTGTGATAGGAGCGGTTCTTGGCCAGCGACGGGATAAAATCTTTCAAGCAATTTATTATGCGAGTTGCACAATGAATGAGGCCCAACTGAATAATACGACCATAGAAAAAGAGACGTTGGTGATGGTGTTTGTAGTTGAAAATTTTTGAGCTTACATTTTGGAATCCAAAATTATCATTTATACTGATCATTTAACTATTCGGTATTTGTTTGCAAAGAAAGATGTTAAGCCTTGATTGGTTAGATGGATCTTATTGTTGTAAGAGTTTGACTTGAAAATTCGTGATAAAAAGGGTAGTGAGAATGTAATAACTGATCACTTGTCACGGATAGAATTAGAAGAGGAAGAGGGCTCACTGATTCAAGAGTTCTTCCCAGATGAAAGATTGATGAGTATCCACACTCCACTGCTATAGTATACTGATATTGTGAATTTTCTTGCATGCAAAGTTCTACCACTATATTGGACTTATCAACAAAGGCAAAAGTTGATGCATGATGTGAAGAATTATCTTTGGGACGAATCGTTTTTGTTTAAAAAATGTGCCGATGGAGTGATTCAAAGATGTGTGGTTAACAAGGAAGCTAAACAGTTATTGATCGGGTGCCATTCTTCATTGTATGGAGGACATTTTGGTGCTTCTTGAATGACAACAAAGGTTCTATAATCCGATTTTTATTGGCCAACCCTGTTCAAGGACTTCTTTTAATTTGTTAAGGGTTGTGATGGGTGTTAAAGAGTGGGAAACATTTCAGAAAGAAATGAGATGCCGTTAACTGGGATGTTGGAAGTAGAATTATTTGATGTGTGGGGGATTGATTTTATGGGTCCATTTTCATCATCATATAGTCAGCAGTATATTCTTGTGGCAGTCGATTACGTGTCCAAATAGGTGGAAGCTATAGCCACTGCAACTAATGATGCTAAAGTGGTGCTGAAGTTTTTGTAAAAGAACATTTTCACAAGATTTGGGACTCTGAGAGCAATAATCAGTGATGAAGGTTCCTATTTTTGTAATAAGTTGTTTAACACCTTGTTGAGTCAATATGGCGTCAAGCACAAGGTTGCACTTGCGTACCATCCTCAAACAAATGGTCAAGAAGAAATATCAAATCGAGAGATTAAGCAAATCCTTGAGAAGACTGTAAATACGAATTAAAAGGATTGACCGATTAAGCTTGATGATGCATTGTGGGCCTATAGAATAGCCTTTAAAACGCTAATTGGGATGTCCCCATATAGGCTACTATTTGGGAAACCATGCCACCTGCCAATAGAATTTGAGCATCGAGCATATTAGACGGTGAAGAAGTTGAATTTTGACTTGTTGAGTGCTGGGAATCACCGACTTCTTCAGCTTGATAAGTTAGAAGAAATTAGGAATGAAGCTTACGAAAACTCGAGGATATACAAGGAAAGAACAAAACATTGGCATGATAAACAAATTTTGAGGAGAGCGTTCATTCCCGGTCAATAGGTCCTCTTGTTCAACTCATGGTTGAAACTGTTTCTAGGTAAGCTCAAGTCGAGATGGTGTAGACCTTTCACCATCAAGAAGGTGTTGCCATTTGGAGCCATTGAGCTTGAGAATGATGAGGGGAAATTGTTCAGAGTTAATGGTCAGAGGTTGAAATACTATTATGAAAATGAAAGGTTTGAGTAGGAGAAGGAGCTTTATAAGCTCAGAAATCCGGCGTAACTAGAGTTCGGCAACGTCCGGCTGGGGACGTTAAATCTAGCGCTTGTTGGGAGACAACCCAATGTTTTATTTAGTTTTATGATTTTTTTTATGTTTAGAAGTATTTAATTTACCTAATTAGCTTTAATTCTATTTCTATGTTGATTAGTGCAAGAAACCCAAAGTAGCAATCGAGACAGTTAAGAGAAATGAGCCTTGCTGCAGCGAGTAAATGAAATTCACTGCAACCAACTTTCCAGAGAAGAAGACTCGCTGCAGCGAGCTAAAAACACCCGTTATAGCGAAAAGTCCAGAGCATACTCGTGGCAGCGAGAAAGAATTGCCCACAACAGCGAAACCTCCAATAGTCTCACTGCAGCAAGAAAGAAATACTCGCTGCAGCGAAAATTCTAGAGCATCTCGCTGTAGGGAGAAAAATTTTTCGCTGCAGTGTCGCTGGGTTTTAAACGTTTTAAGGATTGAAGGAAGAAAATAATCCTTTACTCAGCTATCTTTTACAGAAATCGAACATTGTTAATGAATCTCTTTTTTTTTTAAACACACACAAAAATAATACAAAGAAAACACAATATGTAATATCAACTATCCCTCCCCCCAATCAATTTGATACATTGTCCTCAATGTTTAAATATAGAAAGGTAAACCATAAGAGATATCACCTGAGTTAGTTTTTACTGAAAAAGAAAACCTGCAATACACATTCTCCTACAAGGGTTAATGACTAATATTTAACAAATATTCTAATTTATTTATTTACAAAAGAAAAAGAAACCTACTTTTAATCAAACCATAAAAACTTACAGTTGGAGCGTCAAATCTAACTTATGCTTTTTGGTTTCTTTCCCAAACCAATTTATCTGAGTTGTTGTCGGATCAGGCTTGTAGATGAAGTTTTCTAGTTTGTTAATCAGCTGATCAGGAGTTGAAACAGTGATTAGGATTTATTGCACTGGGTGTGAGATAAAGTGTTGTTCCACAGCTTTATCAAGAAAAGACAATAAGTCATCAAAGAAATTATTAACATTTAACAGACCTACAGGTTTTTGGTGAATATTCAATTGGACCCAAGAAGCATCTTGAAAAAGTTCTTCCAAAGCACCAAAACCACTTAGAAGGCATATAAAGGCATCAGAATTACAGATTATTCTGACAATGCGTTCGTGCATGGAGGCTAATTGAAGCTCGTCTCCAATTATCAGTAATTCTTCTCTCCGTTAAAGGTATAGGAATAATACCTAGAACTTGACTGTCGCCTACGAATGCAACTAAGGACATACACCTTATTAACCTAAGGCTACCTCCTCCATAGACCAAATGAATTTTTCTCTCAGCTAATACCCTTCCAAGATTACTTACTGCATTAACAAACACTGTATCTTTTTCAGAACTAGACCCAGAAAAGATACATAAACTATGAATCTGATGAACTGGGATATTTTTTATTTTTACATTAGGCTTAAATTTGAAAGTGAAGAGAGTGATTACGCATATTTATGGAGGAGAAGGAAAATAATATAATGACATCTATATAGGTAGCCCGACTAAAATGAAAACTGATTTGAAATTAAGCAGACAAAATTCAAAAAGCAAACAGTAAGCACACATAAAAGTCAAAAAGAATAACGCATAAATAAAAATAAAATAAACACACTTATTTACTGATAGTTGTGATTGTGGCTCACATCTTCCTCTGGTTTTACGTTCAATAATGGCTTGAACGCCCTCTATGGGTCAGGGATAAGCTTCCCATTGAATTTTCTTAAAAACTGGCAAACAGGGTTATTTATAGTCAGATTCCCAAGACTATATCATTCATGCTCATCCAAAAATAAGTTCCATAATTTAAGAAGTTGTCCTTACACGGATCCACAAGAATGCATCTCAAGAGTCAATAGAATATCATCTAAAGACTCCTTACTCAGTCCATCCTTAATGAATCTAATTTTATCTTCTCGATTCATGGAAAGAAAACCCAAAGAACGACATTGCTTGTACCAAATCTATCGTGCACATTTATGACAAACTCCTAATCTTTTTGCTCTGCGCTTCTTAACATAAGAACTCTTACCTAAACCAGGCATGTGAAGAATAAAAGAATCAGAGGATTCTCCACCTAATCGAACTTTTGCTTCAATTAATTATCTTACGTCCTGAGATATATCATTATCCATGAGTACCTTTAATCTTGTCATCCTGGTTTTGTAAATTTTTGTCAAACTGTTTATAGGAAGAGAAGAAAAATGTTTTCGCAGTTTTGAAATAATTTCATCCATTTTTTTTAAAAAGAAGAAAAAAGCAAAGAGTTTTTTATTCATTTTTTTTATATACAGCTCAGCTATTTTGAGAGAACTGAAAACTGACTTGAAATATCACGGATTACCATTATCCGTCACTTAACCGGGAAAAACAAAAATAAAACAAAGACAAAGGCAAAGGTTAGAAACTACCCTGCAAAAATAACACAAAAATTGTTAGAAAAAAAGAGAAATTAAAAATTAAGTTGTAGAATAATTTTTCTTATAACAATGATCAAAAAGAGAAACAATTTCTTCTTGGAAATCTTTATTTTCTAAAAATGGTTTGAATCTTTTTTTGTTTACTTTAAAAACATTACCATTTCTAGGATTTTCAATATCAACAGCTCCAAAAAGGTACACATGTTTTACAATGAATAGACCACTCCATCGTGAAATGAGAAGTTGGTAATAACACAAATAATCATCAAAAAAATAGTAGTAAATACGACTTACTACTCTTCCTAAATCTGGTCAAAAAATAATAAAGGAGGAAGGTTTTTTCTAAAAACAGCATATAATTTTCTAGAGACTCGCGTTGAAAATGACTTTTGTTTTTCATTTTTGACCATTGTGATTTCAAATTTTATAAGCATTATTTGTGTTGGACTTATCCACTCACTATCAGAAATAAGGTAGACAATTCTTTCTTGTTCGCACGTGAGAGTAGAAGAAATGATAACTGGAAAAATGTATTCATCTCTACAGCAAGGGTACTTTAATCCTTCAGGTAGAGTCTTTAACTCCGACTTGAGTATTTCACCTTATTTGTTGGCATTTGATTGTCCCAAATCTTCAAAGCATGGTTTCCATCCCTTACCTTCCATCATCTATGTACAATCAAGTAATCAACATATATTAGAAACATTAGACTCTAATTTCATACTTGATTCATATGAGTTAACGAAACATGCTTCTAAAGGATCAGAAAAATTTCCTTTTTGAAATTGGTCCTCTATAATATTTTTAATGATATTCTCTCCCTCATTTTCATCATCTTCTTCAATGTATAGATGCTTGTACATATTAAAAACATTAAGCTCTAATGTCATGTTGCCAAATGATAACTTCATAACTCCATTCTTGCAATTAATCAAGGCATTAGAAGTTATTAAAAATAGACGTCCTAAAATAACTGGAATTGTATTACCTATTTTCACATGTTGTATATCCAAAACAATAAAATCCATTGGATAAATGAATTTATCAATTTGAACTAACACATCTTCTACAATTCCTCTTGGC
>JAVXUL010012968.1:0-12279 GCA_035590515.1 Trichilia minutiflora | reverse complement strand
AGAGAGTTAATCATACTTTAAGTGTAAAATGATAAATTTAACTCTTAATACACATACACTTTTATGTACTCATCAGTCGGGATGGCCCCTTATTTGTGATAGAGATAGGTTTGTTATGAAATCTGAATTGCCATGAATGTGACGCCGGAGGCCTAATGTGTATAGTTATTATTGTGATTTTGAGACTTATTCTATATATGTTTGTGAATGTGGCATAGTTGAGTGTAATGACCGGGGTACCATACTCGTTGATTTGACTTTGTGAGCCAACATGTCTTGTTTTACTATTTTGACCTTGTGAGCTAGCAGTTATTTGATTTGTCCTGATGGGCCATTGACGCTGATTTATAGTTCTGTGTGCCATATTATTGATTATATGTGTGGGTGAGGATTGGATACAGCTCATATAAAGTGGATGAAATCTAATAGATCCCGTAGTGTGGATTGACCATACAGTCCTAGGTAGGATAGGTGGAATCCACATGTTCATGCTAAAGCATGCTAGTCTTATATTGATATGATAGTATCATAATCAGAGTTGCGGATCAGCCATACAACTCTTAAGGAGTGGATGGAATCTTATAGAATGAAGAATATTATATATAGGCACACATCCCCAACCATGATTGCGGATTAACCATACAGCTCTAAAGGAATGGATGGGATCCTATAGACCGTGGGGATATGCATATTCAATATTATATTGGTTTTTTAGACATGTATATGATGTCACAATTTACTATGCTTGATTTTATGATCACGAGGATTTTTTGTAATCAATGTATGGGCTTCTGATTTCTGTTTTTGTGTATTTATCTACTCACTGAGTATTTTCTCAAATACTCACCCTTCACTTTCTATTTCAAGTTAGTGTAGTCGGGCGCGGTATAGCATAACTAAAGCGAGACTTTAATACAGTTTTCAGGTACTCGACTCAAGTTTTTATATTATAGTCCACTGTACGAAAAACTATTTATAATAAAATGATTTTATGTATTTGGCTTGGTCAGGAATAACTTGTATTGTATTTTGAAAAAATACAAATGTTGATACAGGTATGATGAAAAATCTTTCATATTATATTATTTTATCTTATTTTTGAAAATGAGTTTGAAAAAAAGTGTTAATGCCTTGCAAATCCTAAGGGTGCATTCTAAGTGATAAGATATATTTCTGGGATTTACGACGATTGTCATGTGATCAATTAGGGTCGGGATGTGACATATTAGATAAGTGTTTAAGTATGATTTGAGTTTAATTAATAGTTATGCATGATTTATAAAAATAAGTTTTATTGATTATTAAAGATTTGAAGATCTAAATATGATATTAATGTAGTAAGTAAGAATATGTTGATAATGGATATATGTAAGATAATTCGAAGTTATCAAGTTAAGTTTTGAACAAGAATTGAGTTTTAAGAAAATGATAGTGTTCTTAATGATGCTATATAAAATCATTGAATTGGAAATTACTTTAAGATTTGATAAAGATTGAGTTTTTAAGGGAGGCAAATGAAGGTATGAAAAATGAGTGAAGAAATAACAATGTTTATATGAGTGATTTCGGGGCCCATAACTTTTGTCTCAGACATCCATTTTTGACGTGATTGGCATCAAATTAAAGCTCTGGATGTATGATTTAATTTCGTCAAAACCCTCTAGATTTCGTTAAATATTTATAAAGTTATGCCAATTTTTATAATGGTATGCAAACTAAGACATGAATTATGACATCTAATTTTATTGAATTTTCTGTAATGATTCACTTTGAATTTGAAAAAATATTCTTCAATAAAATTGTATCATTATATCTCTTCTTTAAAATTATATATATAACACCCAAAATTCATGTTTGGTTAAAAAGTTATCATAAAAAAAAAAATATTAGCTATTGAGTATCGATTCAAGAATCAGAACTAGTAATCGTATTTACGGTATATAAAAATATATTATGATTATTTGAGGTTAATTATTAATTTAAATATTGATATGTATCTTCATATATCAAATGCTATAGAAAAAATATGAGAACCAAAATGAAAA
This sequence comes from Trichilia minutiflora, assembly GCA_035590515.1. NCBI lineage: Eukaryota > Viridiplantae > Streptophyta > Magnoliopsida > Sapindales > Meliaceae > Trichilia > Trichilia minutiflora. The sequence goes on along the minus strand of JAVXUL010012968.1, from coordinate 10,234 downwards.
ATTATAAAGAATACACACCTTCCTCGTATATGAGTGAAACTTTCTTGTTATCATTCGAACTTTTATAAATGATTTTAAAACTTAAATATTTTAATTATTTTAAGACATTAGAAAATAATTTAAATTTGTGTGTTTTTCTTAAATAAATAAATGGTCTGTGATGAGTTTTATGTTTATGATAGTCTTAGAGGCCAATTGATGATTTTATAATAAGATTTTGAATATGAAAATATTTTGTTTATGCAGAAAAATTGATGATGATCCATGTGTATTGATTTTGATTTGATTTGATTTTAATTATGATATTGAGGGCTTGAAGGCTAAACAACGATTTTATGATTTGAATTATATATGAAAAATTATATTATGTTCAGTTTTAGTGATGATTATATATATTCATTACTTTATATCGATTTGATTTGATTTATGGTATTAATATCGAAGAGGTCGAATCTATAGTTATAGAGTAAGTAGCTTAGAGCGTACTTAAGTAAAGGCCGTCCAGGTGAATATAGAATACAGTAACCTAAGATAGACTAAGAAAGTGATCATGCAGGTGAGTGAGTACACTGGTAAGGTTAATAAAAAGAAGATGTTGATCTCATTTGTGATAGAATAACCCATTCAGTGAGTATGTCGAGGATAATCATATATGAATTCACAGACTACTCAAGGTTAAAGTCAGTAACAGACACTATTTTCATGAATTACATGCATACTTTTTTTATTATAATAAAAAATATTTTATTTAGTATTCATAGATTTTAAATTACATATAAAAAAATCAACTGATTACTCAGAATTGTTCTTAATTAGAATAATTCCCAAGAAGGTTGGACAGGCCTATGATTTTAATATAATAAACAAGTTATAATTTTCAATAAACAAAAAGTTTTGATTTTTCAATTGTTTTATTTAAAATTTCTTATTAAAATACATATTATATACATTTTCTCATATATCCGTTCACTGAGTTTATATTAGTATACTCAAAATTTTCACTCATAGATAATACCGAGTTCAGTTAAGTTTTTAGAAAAAGAATGTGATAGTATAAAGATAGTATCCTTATATATATTTCTTGAACTCGATTCATATCTTATTTATTTGAGTCCACTAGAAAATTTTGAGAAACTATTTGTATTAATTATTTATTTTTAAAAAAATTATAAAGGAATTTATAAAATTACATTTCTTATTCATTCATTATAGATTGATTTTGTATTTTTATTGATAAAATAATATTTTAAATATTTCAATATATACAAAACTTGTGATTGGTATAATGTGATATGATTACATTAAGATAATATTGATTCATAATTTGATAGTTAATTATGTGATGATTGAAATTTTTATACTTTGAGAAATTAAAATGGTTATTAAATTTATTGTTTGAAACTAAATTGATAGTAAAAGGTTAGTTTTGAGTATATGTTAGATCATAGTGTGAGGATATCTATTCTCATTTTTAATTAATTATTTTTAAAAAAAATTTTAATCAATATAAAAGAGGACATATGGAATATACTCTCTTCTTAATTAATCAAATCTTTTCTCAACTAAAATTTTAAAGGAAATAACAAATAAAGATAATAATAAAAGTATTTTAATACTAGACAATTAGTTAATTGTAGTTTTCAAAAGTTACGGTAACCCTAACATATTTCTCATGCTTAATTAATCGCTTAACCCTAAAATCTCATTTTACTCGTGCTTAATTAATCCCTTAACTAAAATTTTAAAAGAAATAACAAACAAAGATATTAATAAAGTATTTTAAGATTAGACAATTAATTAATTATAGTTTCTAAAAGTTATAAAATGTTTAATATATTTCTTATACTTAATTAATCTCTTAACCCTAAAATCTTATGTTTTTAGGTAATTTATTCCACATTATTTGAGTAGACGACGACTTCGTTTTTTTTTTAATTTTAATTTAATTTTTTTTAAAACGACATCAATATTATTCAATTTATTTTATTCGTAATAAAACTATAATATTAAATTTGTCATATATTTATAAATTTAATATTTAATTAATAAATTCATAATAATGAATATTTACACAATACTAAATTCATGCAAATACTCACAAATTTTTTACTTTCACTTTTATTTTAATTTACATATGTTAACATATAAATGTTTTATATTTATTTAAATTTTTATCTACTTAAAAATATTTTATTATCAGTTTAAAATAAAAATATTACACTAAATAATTAAGTTCATAAAATTCATGTTCATTGAAAAATAATTTTAATTATAATATTTTTATAATAATTAATTATAAAAAATTTATATTTATATTTATATTTAATTTTTATTAATAATAATTTGAAAAATGTGCAAAGAAACCAATGACAACAATAATGATTTGACAACAGTTAATTAAATCAAAAAATTAAACTTTAATTTTATTTTTTGAATTAAGCATAACTTTAGTTTCATCTTAACATTAAAATCATTTATTAACTTTTTAAATATATATTTTTTAGTAAAAATAAAACTAAAAAATATATAAATGCATTTATTTATAACTTATATTTATAAATTTTATAAATTTGATTCAGAAAGGTTATTTTGTTTATTATGTATACATAAAAAAATTAAATATCTATAAATACTTATTATAAATATTTGTGAATAATTTATTAATATCAAATCTATTTTAAATTTGTTATAAATTTTTATTATTAATATAAAAGTAATAGTAAACTCTCTAAAAGAATAACTAAATTTAGGCGTAGAAATATATACGGTTTAAATTGATGTAAAATAAAAATTTAAACTAATTTAAATATTATAATTTAAATTTTAGACAATCTAATTCAATAATCTAATAGTATATCATAAATTTCAAGTAATTCAAACGGTATTGTATAGTTTAGATCAATTTAGATTGATAGTTTAAATGTTAAATTAAAATTAAAATAATATATTAATTTAAATTGAATTTAAAATATAAAATTGTTTATTTTAATTTTTTTATTTAATTTTAAAATAATAAATTTATTATTTTATTATATAATATTAATAAAATAATCAATATATTATTTAATTATATAATATTAATATTATTATGATATAATGATAAATATATCTAATATTTATTAAATAATTTATAATTAATTTAATTTATAATTAAAATTAATAATAATAATTTATAAAATATTAATTTAAATATTGATTCAAATTTTTTAAAGTTAATTTAATTAATCGATTTAAATTGATTTGGATTTATATCCGCCTGCTGAATATTCATAGCAACGGATTTTCGAATTTACGGGGAAATTGTCAGTTTCCATCACCCAATAGGAGTGAAAGAGCAAAGAAAGAAGAATACGACCGTAACGACCCCGTTGCAGCTGACCAAATGAAAGAAAAATTTTCAACTAACCAATTTGAAGGAAAAAATTTTAAAAATAAAAAATCTGTACATAACGTGGCATTCACGAGAGCTGATCTGTTATGGCCAATCGTCAGGTAGTACAAAAGGGACAGCTCATAAGAGAGGAAGAGTATTGTCCATCGTGAATAGACGAAAAACAAACCAACTCCCTCTGCTAACTCCTCTGTCATTATTGTTGCCGTCTTGTCAGCCACGCGCCGTATTCTTCTGTTAGTGTGCCCCTCCCCCCTCGATCCATTCAACAACTCTCCTAACCTATCCATTGATATATCATATATATATATTAATTGGATTTACACGTAATTTGTTGAAATGAATTAATAAGCTCCCGAGTCCCGCCTGCATAACTTCTATTACTCAAGTCACCAAAATTAGTCAATGTAGGCCGACGAAATTCATTGTTCTTTCATAAATTTTATTAACTAATTTTTTATTAATTAATATTAGAAGTTTACGAATGAATCTCTTTCTTAAGGCATTTGATAAAATTTTATATTTATTATTTATAATAATTAATAATAAATTTTAATGTATTAAAAAAATAATTTATCAAATATTAATAGTTTAATAAATACTTTAAATACATTCGTTAGTAAAAAAATTAATATTAATAGAGTCAAATAATAAAATTTTTTAAAAATAAATTAAAATATATAAGATTTTAATTTCACTTACATTAAATTAGAGAGAAATTAAATCTATTTTTTTTAACATTTAACAAAAATTAAATACTCTATTATTGTTTCAAGGCATCCCAAATAAAAGTTATCAATTTATAATCATTCGTAGATACGCCAACCATATTTGATTGTTCACAGTGGAGCTCGGATACCGGAGTAAAGAGAATTAGATTTTTGAATGAATGTAACGTGCAATTTAATATTTGGTCAATTAAAGTTAGCAAAACAATTAATAGGTCACAGAGACTCCCGTCGCCGTTACTCTCTGGTCTTTTGTCCTTATTTTATTTTATTTTAATTTAATACAAATCCTATGGATTTCCGGTGAATGTTAAAATTTTCAAAGTCAACTTTAATAAAATTGTCTTTATTTTTGAGTAAATGTTAGTGATTAATATTTAAATAACAATAATAAAATAAATAATATACAGTAAATATCTTAGTTGAAGATGTAAAATAAATAAATAAATAAATAATTTAAATTCACGAAGAGTAAAATTTTATTTTTTTAATTATTTTTAACTTACAAAAAACTCATATTTATAAGTTTAAAAAATTTCTAAAAAATTATAATTTTTTTTTATGAAACGATGAAAATTGAAAAAGTAAAAAATTACAATTACGTAATATTAAGATGGTAAAAATCATAATTATATAATAATAAATTAGTATTTATAAAATATTTTTATTATTTTATTTTTACAATTAAATAAAAACATAATAATTTTATATGTATTCTAAATAAGTGAGGGAAAGTTAATGAGTTTAAAATTTGTTCGGTTGACCAAACAATGCCATCATAAGTTATCACCGTCGAGATATATTACTTTCATCATTATGTTTTTTTTAATTACTTCCTAATTACCATCATCATTGTCATAATCACAATTTCTTTTTAACTAATAGCATCATAATTAAATCCCATCAATTATTGTATTTAACTTCCTGTTGTATACAAATTTTGTGTTGAGGACCGAATACGGAACTACTTATGCTCATCCATTTATTCTCAAACTAAGTTCAGTATGAATTCTAGTTAACATGACCGCTAAAAAATGAGTTTACCACAGACGATCAAGTGTAAGTAAATAAATTCTTTATCAATATTAACAGAAAAATAAAAAAAATTATACATAATATAAGTAAATAAATAGTTGATGAATGAAATTTCCAAATATTTTAAGTATTTTATTTTAAAATACAAATTTTCTTTAATCATCTTTAATAAAGTAGACTGAACGTTTCTGTATAAGTTAATGATTTAAGTAATAAAGCAACGATGAGAATTGAGAAGGGTATGTATGTATGTATGCATGCATCGGCACTATCACCTTCGGAAACCTGGCAGTGCCAATTATGTGAAAACTGAAAAGTGTGGGAAGCCACTGTTATTACCAAATATTTTTCAGTACTGTCCAAAGATATTGAAAGCGAAAACGTTTCCCTACAATCAATATTATTCTTCTGTATTAATTTCATTGTTATTTTGATTAATTATTAAATAATCATGGCTTTTCAGAATAGAGAGAGATGCGTTTGTACATTCACTTTTATTCTGCCATTTCCGATTACTTTTTTTTTTAATAAATTTTGAAGTTGCAGTCTGATTCTGATTTCTGATCAATGCCTGAGATTATAAAAATGGAGTCTGGTCTCTCATCTCTCTTTTGCCTCTTTCTACAAAACATATAAAACATAAAGAGATCACAAAAGACAGAGAGATAGCATCCATGTAATTTATTTGTAAATATAGTGGTTACTCTTACACGAGAAAGGGTTCTGTTTTGACAGCCCATTCACGATTAGATTAAATATCCCCCCACCCTGTTTTCCTTCACCTGACTAAAGAAACTTATATAATGTAGATTACCTAGGCTAGGAGGATTGCAATTTTAACCTTTCTCTCTCCTAGTCCTCTCTCGCTTCTCTTCTTTTCTTTCTTTCTTCAAGCTTTCATGGCTCGAGCTGCGAGGTGGAAAGACAGGAGAAAGAAAGAAAGAAAGAAATGACTGCCTGTCATTTGATTGTGGTGGGTGCAAGCAACGAAGCGCTAACTCCATTTGCTTGAAGCAATTCAGTGTTGTCCAGCCAAATACAACTTTCAAATAAACAACCACAAAAAAAAAAAAAGATAATAAAAAATGTTACTATTACGTATAATGGTTCTAGGCCTTTTTTAGCTGAATCACATCATGCTCTATTTTCTATTATTGAATTCCTAACAACAATAACAAGAAGGGCTGCAAATTATGCTGCATCATTTTAGTTAAAAGTCAGTTTGTATTCACACCCATTTATCCCTATCCCACAAACACACGCATCAATATTTTAATGTGTATTTTGTCCAACTACTACCACTGGGCCAATGCCAGACTTTTACGTTTCTTTTCACTTTCGCAATTGTCTTGTTTTATCAACCAGAAGAAGAAACAGAAGCAATAATGCGGGTACAGGGGACGGGGAAGGAAAATTTATGATAGTTTGGAAATGAAAACATTGGATCAAATGGGCAATTGACACCTGCCACTGGAATGGCTTCATGTTAGTCTTCAATTAATGCTGGTTTGTTTGATGTGTTGTGCAATAAAATTCTTAGTTGTTAAATATAATTGTGGTTTAAACACAACTGATAATTCATTAGACATGTAAGTATTGGGTTGAGTTTTTTCAACTTAAATTTTTAAATTTATTATAGAAATAAATTTTTAACTATTATTGTTTATGATTTAATAATATATATATAAATATTAATTGTTAATATTACATATAGCTTTATAATTTTAAATTTTAATTATTAAATTATATAAATTTAATAATTAAAAATTTATATTTATATTTAAATTTAAGCTAAAACAATCTAATCAATAAGTATTTTACTTGTAAGTAAAGATGCATAAATTACGAACATACTTTTAAAGTGTTAGTCAACTAGCAAACGAAAGTCTTGTGTGTGGTGGATGCCTGAATGGTATAAATATGAAATTGGAATATATATATATATATATATATATATAATCATAATTCACCTGGGTGGTGGTTTATATATATATATATATAACTAAATAAGGGACATATCCATTAAACCAACATACAATAACCACTAGATCGTAATGGATCAAAAAAAAAAATAAATCCACCTCACTGTATAATCAATTAGGTTATTATAGAATAATAAGGAGATAATTTTGCTGCACAAGTCAACAAATAAGCTATTTTCACTAATAAGTCATGTACACAAATTCAAGAACTCCACTTCCTAAGTAGATCCATCGAATTGGTATTGTAGAAGATCCTTTGAAGAAATTGATTTGCACCGAGCAAAATTCAAAGCCTAACTCAGAAAAGGATAAAATTAAGTGGTAAACTCTGAGTTAGATCCCACCTAAAACTCACTATGTAATCCTCTATGGAGATCATCATCGTCGTCGTCGTCATCATCATCTTCTTCTTCTTCTATAAAATATTTTTGTTGCAATTATTATTGAATTAAAATTTTTTACATTGGATGAGTTAGGCCCCTGAAACTTCTACAATGGCCATAATTTTCATTCGACTACCCTGTCGTGATTGTAGCAACTCATGGATTGCTCTTAATGGATGTTTTTACTTCCTTGAAACCGAATACCCACGTTGAGAAATTAACAACTCAAAACACCTTTGTCATCCAGTCCAGCAACAATACACTCACATTTTCATTACCATTAAAACCTGTAGGAACCATTCATGATGATGATGACACCCATGGCTTTGACTAAAACTCAATATCTCAATATATTATGAGAATTCAAGTGGGACATGGGACTTCCTCAAAAACACCTGCTAATTATTAATATCAAGACTATATTGTATAATATAATTATTAGATAGTATATAAATGACTGATTATAGCCATGTCATTTTTCCAGCTAGATTTTACTGATTCATTGAATCAGCTTCATCAATCATCCACAAGTTTTGAACGTTAAATACACATATATTAGTATCTTTAATTTGTTTATAACCTAGATACATTATTTTCATGTAATCATTCAACATCTTATAAATAGAAGCCCTCAGCTAAGTCTTGGACGACTGCTGACAAATGCATCATTAATTCATAATACAAATATATATATATATATGCCTGATAACTTGTTTACAATATCATGTTATGCAAAATAGATATTATGAACTGATTGTTTGATGTGCCCCTAACATCGCCTTCACCATAATCTCAACCAAGACACGGTGATAAGCTTTGCAGTTGAGAAAGTGAACTGTGATCTAATAATTGCTACCGAATTAACCCGACAATTATAAGAGTTACCCATGGTTTCATCGGTTAAGGCCCTTAACAAGTACGGCAGCTGCTAGCCATCGTCAGCGTTAATGTATGCCACGTTGAACCCAAAATGTTTTTCCCATCTAAAAAACTTCAACCCAAAAATGTATTAAAAAAGTACGGCCTGCTAAAACCAATCTAAACAAATAGTCAGACTCTACTTCCCCGCAAAATGGGCCAAGCCTGGCCTTATCAATAACCTATATTTCATTCGATTGGAATAAGATTTTTAAAGGAAAAAAATGGAAAATACAAATTGAACCTTTGAGAAGATGACCTACGTTGTCCTCTTCATATATAGTGTGAAGCCTTCGCTCTCTGGGTCATGAAACCAGGCGTCAGGTCTTTAACCTTTGGTTGACCACAATGTACGAGAGCAATTAAATTATCAAAATTTTAAAATTGAACATTAGTAATGTCGATGACCGTTGACAACGTAGACTTTGACTTCTGAAGTTTAGCGGGTCCAATTTTCTGGTTGTTGAATTAGCGTTACCGGTTACCACCGTTTCCATGACCATGGATTTTCAGCGACCTTGACCACGTGAATTATGTTTTTGGAATTTCCTTTTTGGTAAATTTAATTCATTTTTCATGTTGAACTCAAATCCCCTGGGTCCGAAATATTTGCATAAACAAGACATGCCATTAAAGAATCATGATATTACATCGATTAATTTACACATATTCGAATTTATAAATAAAAGCTGAGTAATACAAAAAAATAAAATATTTAAAATATTTTCATATATATAAAAAATAATATAATATAGTAATATTAATTAATAAAAATATAAATTAATATAATTAATAATAATAAATAATGTATATCACAAGATAACTAATTCTATTTTCTTAATTTATACATAAAAATTTATATATTTAATATTTAATAAAAATTCGATTATAATGTATGAGATTTAACACATTTTCTCATGTGTAAAGCTACATGTATACAAAATCTGTTGAATAGAATGAGAATTTTTAAGTTAAAATATAAAGACCCTTTGCTTGCTGCCTAAGTTCGATTTTGGCGTCCAATATAAAAATTTTGTCTTAATAAAATAAAATTTTTGAATTCAAATGTGACACCTTACCCTTAAATATAAGAACTATTTAATTTTTGAACCCGTTAATTAATATAGTTTTTCATCATTTTAGATTAAATATTTTTCTCATTAAGATTTAAATTTGAAAGAGAACCAAAATGCTAGAAAATGAAAAATTCTTTCTATAATTCTTTTTAAATGATATTTATCCCCTATCAAAAAAATTAAGATAGTCCCCTCTATTATTTTTTGAAATGTTATTTATTTTTTTATCAGAATATTTATGATAAATATTCTTATATTTATTTATTTAATTAGATATAATTATAATTATTTATTTAAATAAAATTATTTTTTAAAATTCATTTAATTATATTTATTATTTAATTAATGATATCATAAATTAATAAATAAATTTAAAAGATTAAATTAAATATAATATTTGTAAGTCCCGTGTTTCGGTTCTGAAGGTATCTTTATAATTTCACATATTTTTTTATGTATTTACATTTATCACGAATTTCACTAGTACGTCAGCGCAGTTTTGGGACTTATTATTGAGAATTGGTTAGTTAGAAAGTGTTGAGAGTATCAACTTAGGAACCTCATTGATGGATTTCAATTTGGGAGAATACTTAAGTAAGAATTTTCATTTTAGCAAATTCGGTCGACCGAATGCTTTAGTTCGTTCGACTGACAATGTAACGACCCGTGTTTTCAAATAAGGGTATTTTCGTCTTTTCAGTGATGTACGCTCGAGTTCTGT
>JAVXUL010012947.1:0-12279 GCA_035590515.1 Trichilia minutiflora | reverse complement strand
GTTTTTGAGAAGTCGGATGCTCTTCCAATACGGAAGATTCTTTTTGAAAGTGTTCTGTCCAGAGACATATTGCAAGATATATCACAGCAAGTAAACAGTGTGCGCACATATGTATGAAAATAGAAAGTTTTATTAATCAGAACTTATTATTACAAAATATACAACTTATGTCACTACAGAATGCTTGGTCTATGCTATTACAGAATATCCGATCCCCGTCGGGTCTTGACTACACTTGTGGGATTTTGAAGGACCAGATTCATCTCTACCTTCTCCAGCCATGCCGAGGTGCCAGGCGTTCTCCTTCTAGATCCCCCCGTGTCATTCTGCTCATGCTGCTGAGCCTCTGCTGCATCGCCTCCACCTCTAAGATCACCTGCAATTAGAGAGAGATAACAGTCAAACCAGTGGGTGAACTTGGGGATGGGCCCAGAACTACAAGATGCACACAGAGAAATTATCCTAGAGAGCGACACCAGGAAACATAGTTAGAGGAGGATCCCAGAAGAACAAGAAAAAAGCCCCTGCACATTCGGGCACCCCCCGACGGATCACTACTCCCCAAATTTCACACGCCGTGTGCGCGTGTTTGGCACACCTGCCTGTGAAATTTGCAATCCTTTCAACCAGGATCATCGGGTGGAGGTTAGGATTAAACTCCAGATATGTTGGGATTCTTCAACTGGAAACAAGAGACTCATCAATCGAGTAGAGACAGGGAGAACATTGGAATGAATGGAGCAGAAGTATCTGTCTTGAGAGGCTTCAAGAAAGAAGATTACCATGGTTCTTGAAATTTTGCTTGAAAAAAGGGTGGTATTTATAGGCAGAGCTCAGACACTCCAACCGTCGATTTTGATCTAACGGACCAAAAGACGCCACGCCACCTGAAGATAGAACATCAAGGGTCAGCTCTTTTCAACATTTAAGTAAGGTAGGACCCACCCCGATACGCAATTATGGTAGCTCGAGTATCGTGTATTCTCGGATTGGCTCAGTGATGGAGAGGAGACACGTATAGGACAATTGCGTTTCCAAGAGAATAACAGAGACGTAGCGTCAGTCAGGTCAGTCGAACAGAGACTACACAGTTTTTAATTAAATTGATTATTTAATTAAAAACTGGGGGATTTACTGTTGGGGGATTTTACTGAGGCCCAGTTCAATAGCCCAGCCCCATCTCCACGCCCTTGTCCAAGCCCATTACATGCACACATCCAGCAAGTTCCACTATGCGGTATCGTTCTGAGAGAATGATCTGGCCAACAGTAAGACAGTCTACTCGCCTCGGGTGCTATAGCCGAGATGACCGATCGGGAGCTTTTCTTCGAAGACATTCGCCATCAACTTGCATTCGGGTCAGAGCTTTCAACAACATGCATCCTTAGGTCGGGGGATCGGGGATGACGTGGCGAGGAACAGAAGGAACAGCGTCACAGTTTCCCACGCCCTCTAACCTTGTGACAGGTCACCCTGGGCACGTCAGCCATACAACAACGCGTGTCCTTGGGACCGTCATTTGGCAATTATAACCTGTCAATTCATCATCTCCTATATCTTATCACTATCCTTTTTTATTAAAGAATTACGTGTGACTTGATCCCCCCATCCACCGAAAGAAAATCGAGGGTGAGAGATAGAGAGACGGAGGAACCGGAGGAGAAGAAAGGAGAAAAGAGGGAAGAAAGAGGGGTACGTAGGCAACTTGGATTTCTCCCCAAGTCCAGTCACAAACACAACCAAAACCGATCATCGCCTCAAGTTCGAGGACAAGAAGAAGAAGAAAACCTGCTGGTGTAGGAAAAGTCACCGTGATATTTTCTTACACCAATACTTACGATAAGTAATTACAATAAGTAATAACCTTTTTATTAATTTATTTAAAATTAAAAAAAATTATTTTAAATTAAAGACTGTAACATTATAATAAGTAATAACCTTTTTATTAATTTATTTAAAATTTAAAAAAAAATTATTTAAAATTATTTTATGTTAAATAATATGGGATAGCGGAGGTTGTACAACATTAAAAACACCAAACCACCTATTTGTAATTAACAAGTCTTTCAATAATTATTGTTTTTATGTAATGTAAGAAAAGAGAATAATAAGTTAGCAACCAGACCCAACGATTAATTTATTAACTAACTTCACTATTAATCTTTGTCACCAAGTTAAGATGATTGACACCACATGCCCCATTAAAAATAATATCTCCTTAGGCACAAATCTAATTTTTTAAAATTAAAAAATATAAATATAATCATTTCTTAAATTATTATAATGTTCTCAAAAATTCGGTAAGATAATTTAACGCCCACTTAATTGAAATTCTGAAATAAATGAATTAAAATTTTATTTAAACTTTATTCACCTTACTGCAAATATTTGTGTTTTTTTTTTAACTTTACAGATATTAGTTTTTAAAATAAAAATTAATTAACTATTTTTTTTAATTCGACTTAATATAATCCTAATTCCTAAAGCATGTTTGATGAACAATCAATGTCTTGCTATGAATTCAAGATCATCTACTACTATTACTAATCATAAAATTAAAGCATTGCGTGAACAATAATTGTGGAAGAAAATAATTAAGCTAATTAATTTTTTTTTATCATTTTGTCCCGTTTAACAATCTCTTATTTATAAGATTAAGATGAATTTGCAGTTAGAAATATAATTAATATAAAAAATTGAAAACTTGTCTAATACTTATGCATTATTTTATAATTTGAATAATCGATCAATCAATCAATCTATCAAAGAGAAAGATGGAATGAAACTTTTTAAGATGGTCGGACGATAAGAAATAAATTTATGCGAATTTTATGTCATAAATTTATTAAATTTTTTTTATTAAAATATTAAAAAAATTAAATTAAAAATTTTATTATATATTGAATATCATTTCTATGTGATTCTTATATACTCATTTTGAATGATGATCAAATAATTAGTATGATTTTATTTTTAAGAGATTACATTAGTGTCATGTACAGTTAAATATCTCGATAATAGTTAAGAATAGGAGTTTTTCTTGTAAAATATATATATATAACTCTATTAATTTTATATTTATTTAATAAAAAATGATAACCTAATAATTATTATTGTTGTAAACACAATAGCATAGTCATCACGATAACCTTAGAATCTTACTAGAAATTATCTAAGACTATTAAAATCACGCTATAATAATATCAAAAGGTAAGAATTTTATTTGAAATTGATTAAGAGAAATACAACCATCTGTTTATTTCAATTATATAATATGCTATAACCACTGCACTATAGTCTTATTATTATAATTGTTGATCAGAGTAATTTGATCAAATCTCTCTTCAATTTTAGACTATATATTTTATTCTAAATTTTTTTATAACATTTAAAATCATTTCCATAGCGTTTGTTCAAACATTATTTTTCAAAAATATGAAGTCATGCATAATTATTATTAATTTAGGAATAAAAATACGTCAAGCAGTACACAACTTTATCTACCAATGGATATTGAAGAATAATTATATGCGTACAAGTCCGTACACGGAAGTATGTATAGTTATACAATAAAAATTATTATAATTAATAATAATTTCGAAATAAAATAAATAAATATATAAAAAAATGAAAAATAAATAGTTAGTAAATACTAATAAATAATACTAAGCCAAGGACGCGTATTTCCTCGTGATCTTCATTTAAACGTCTCAACACCCCTCTCGGCTTTCTTAACTCCACCTTCGATAACAATAACAAACCTTTCCTTGCCTCAATTTTTTCTACCCAAACCAAACCAAACCAACACGGAAAATCTCCCTCCTTTTCTTTCTCCATGGACTCGCTTCTATCCAGTAATAAGCAATCCAATTCAGACACGTCATCAATCGACATCCAAGAACCTAAGCGGAAGAAGCTAAGAATACATTATCAACAACACGACCAACAGGTATTCAATCATCGCAGCAACCAACGACATCATCAAAACGCGGCAACAAGATGGAAAACGGAGAGTATGCAGCTGATCTACACATCAAAGCTTATCAAAGCTATCCGACACGTTCGTCGGAGCTCAGCGGACAAAGGAGGGAAGGAAATACTAGAAACTGCCGACAGAGTCTTGGCTGTTTCTGCAAAAGGCGACACGAGATGGAGTCGAGCAATTCTTGCGAGTCCACTCAGTTTGAGGCTTAAGAAACGGCAGGTTAAAGCGAAGGTGAACGGAAATACACGCTTCAGAAGGAAGACAGAGGTGAACAGGAAGAAGTTGCCATTGGTGGAGAAGAAATTACGTGTTCTCAGCCGTTTGATTCCAGGATGCCGGAAAGTATCGTGCTTGAATCTTCTAGAAGAAGCGAGTGATTATATAGCGGCTTTGGAGATGCAGGTCCTAGCCATGGCCGCTCTGACTGAGATTGTCGCCGGTACACAGCCGGTCGATGATCGACTCGGCTCCAACGTCAGCTCGTAGAGGAAGACCGTGGCTTGGTAAGTTATGCCAGGTGGTGTTAGTTTTTGTTTTTATAACTTTTTTTATCATAACCTCGGGTGGCCTTTGGATGGGGCGGGGAGCGGCGGCGGGGGGTGGTTTGTTTGTTTGTTTTGGTTTGTTTTAAATACGTGGACATTAAAGATTAGATTAGATTTTTATTTTAAGATTTTTTTTATAAAGATGTGAGTCTGTGTATGTAATTAAAGAACATAAAAATAATTATTTTTTTTAAGTGTATATATATTTATATCTATTTGACTATTTCATTATACATTATTACGGTTTTATATTTATCTTGGGGACATGAATTAATTTATTAAGATAGAGTTTGTTGATCGTAAATACAAGAATCTTAATATAATTAAAAATATATTTTATTTTGAATAGAACGTCAACGATATTTTTTAAATTTGGGGGTATTTAAATGAGATTTTTAATTTTAATGGGTTCAGTCGATTGATTAAGGTGATTCATTCGACCGATATTTTTAGGACTCCCTGAAAAATTTATGACTTTAGATTCGTTCGAACGAATGAAGAATTCGTTCGATCGAATGAGAGATTCATTCGGTTGAAGTATTAATTTGTTCAGTCGAATATGAATTCATTCGATCGATAATTTGGAAGCTCTCTGACTTCTGTAAATGTCGAAGGATTTGTTCGAACGAACCGTGATTCGTTCAACCGAAAGGGGTGATTCGTTCGAACGAACTCCGATTCATTCAACCGAATCAACACGAAATGACCGAAATTGCTCTCTTCTAGAAGCTCTTCCTTAAAAAAACTTAAGGACAAAATGATAATTTCATCTTTTTTCTATAAATAGGGGTTCTAAGCTCAGATTTCTCATTTTTTTTTCTTCTTCTTTCTTTCTCTTTTCTCCCTCACGTATGTTCTCTCTCTGCTCTCTGCACCTCACACCCGATTTCTTGCCACATTTTTGTTTTCTCTTCGCCTGTCGATGGCATTCGTTGCGTCTAACTACCTGGGAACGTCTATTGGACGATAGAAGTGCGGAAAACAAAAAGAGGAGTTAGGGTTTCGGGGAGAAAAATTAGGGTTTTTCGACTTTTGAGCGAAATCGAGGAAAGCCGACCATACCACGAGGTTCGTAGTTACATTTCTAACTTGTCTGTGTGTTTCGTTTCGCATTTCATGAAGTTTAATTCGTATGAGTTTTACTATTTATTCGTAGGATTTTCGGTTAGTTTATTCGTGTACGTTTACAATTTTCATGTTATTTGGGTTATAATGAAGTTGAGAGAGTCGTAGGAAGTTAGAAATATAGTTTTTGAGAAAATAGGTAAGCGTGAATAGTAATTAGAGTTACTGTTCCGACGAACGTGTGGGATCCATAGGTCTAAATAGCGAAATCGAGCCAAATTACAATTGTATAACCGTAATGTGGATTCGTGGTAGAAAAGGTTGGGTAAATAAATGTATAACAAGAGTTTTAGTCAATTTTGCGTATTAACCGACTTTAGGATAAACTCGGATTAGCATGCATTGCACGCTATTCAAGTCACATACGTATTTTAGAATATGTATTGATATATATATTTGGATGCTTATGTTTAGGCGACGATATGCGAGCGAGGTATCCGCATGATACACCGAGAAATGAGAGAAATTAGGGAGTGCATACCCTCCCTGAGTAGTAAGTGGACTATTTACATGTTTGGTTACTTTTTTTGTATGTGAAATATGTATATATTCTATATGTATAATGGCCGCAGGTCACTTTTCGATATTTTATACTGTGATGATGATTTTATGATGTTGATACGACCGATGAGCCGGATTTTATATTTGTTTTATGTTGATGATACGGTCAGTGGGTCATGTTTATACTTGTTGAGATGACAGCCATGAGTGTCGGGATATTGTTGATGTTGATGGTCGTGTGAGCCGATTTTATTTATATTTTGGTGATGATGGCCATGAGGGTTTGTTGTGTACAGTAGCTATTGGTTATAGCCTAGGGTCGACCTGAGGAGATAGAGGTCGCCTAGGTGAGTGTAAAGACTTCACAGGTGGGAGAGTCGTATAGTGGTTATTATTTTTATGAGTGGATGGATTGATCACATGTGAGTCTCATATTGGATTAGCACGATATCACCATGTGACTAATCCGAGGCGAACGTTAGTGGTGGGCATATTTTCTGAAAAACTCAACATGTTCTATTTCCTACATTTAAATCTATTTTTATAAACAGCATATTTTTAATTGCATATTTTAATTGATACGTTCACCACGTGTTTTCAGTTCACTCACTGAGTATACTCCCTTCTACTCACCCCCTCACTCTCCAATTGTAGGTTAGGTAGTCGACAGATGTGTGGTGGTGGTGGTGACTCTCCTAGACTTTAGGGTCAGCGGATATAAAATCAGAATCGACTCGCTTAGATTTGTATTAGTCCATTGGATTTGTATTTTTTTTAAATGTATTAAATTATTTATTCCTTTATGGATTATAAACATATTTTGTTTTTATTGTGAATGGGTTAACCCTATAATTTTTCTGATTTGAGAAATATTTTATGTGATGGATTGGTATATATTTTGAAGTGTTGTGGATTGTTTGAAATGATTTTGAAGTTTGGGTGATTGGATGGATTTCTTTTGGAAGTGTGGTATAAAAATGATTTTTGAAACAGGTTTTATAAATGTCTTACAGGCTGATAGGATGTATTTTGTATTATTGGATACATTTTGAAAGTCTGTAGCGGTTATCACGTATAGGACTCATGAGTTAGGATGTGATAAAAGTACCTAAAAGATTAGATTTAGGTTCGATTTTTATCTCAAAATTTTTTCTGTGAAATGTTTAGGAGATCAAACTATAAATTTTATTTGAATTATTTTTCTGATAAGCGACTACTGATTAGTTATTGGATTCAATATATTAAAGTTTTCGCATATAAAAAAATAAAAACTTTCTTTTATCATGAGATTTTTATATTCTTGTATTTTATTGTGTACATGACTTTCTCTTGTTTTTATCTTTTGAGCTCTTTTTTGTATTTTATTTGTTTTTTCTTACTATTAATTGGCATCTTATTTTGATTTGTTAAAATTAATTTAACAGTTAATGCTAAATGCCAACTAATTTGGTTGGATGATGAACGAATAATTGTAGAGTATAATTAAAAATTACAAACTGAAAGTTATTCAAATATAATCAAATTAATCTCTATTAACAATATCTAACGTGAACTATAATGTTTTTGTACTCCTTTAAACATAGCAAAATCCATGAGTTGATACATGTGATCTGTAAATAGTATGCTTCGTGTAAATAATTGTGATATTGCATGATAATATTTTTCAAAACTTAAGATTTTTTCAGTAAAATTTCTATTAAAATTAGTATATATTTGGTCTATTATATAAGAGTTTAGAATTGTGTGCGATGGAATTCGAGAAATGCACCTTGAAACTTTTTTAATAAACATGTTTTGAACATTGAACTAACATTTATATAAATAAAAGAAAAAAAAGTTTAGGGTAATAGGTTTGGGACGGGGGAATGGCAAATGCCCCCTTATAACTTTTGAAAAAGCCACATACCTCCCTATGGGGTATGTGGCAAAATCACAGCCATCCATTACACAAAATGAATGACTGTGATTTTGTCACATACCCTATAAGAGAGTATGTGGCTTTTCTGCAAACCATAGGGGGGAATTTGTCATTCCCCCGGTTTGGGACTTCTGAGTCTTGGAGATCCTCTGACAGAACTGGATATTTGTGAGATGCAAAATCACGAATAAGGAGGAAATAGTGGGGAAGTATCACCACACCATCGCCTGGTTTCGAAGTCGAAAGTTTGTGCATATAGCCAGTTCCAAATTGGTAGTGTTATGAACAAAATGGCTTTCAGAACATGTGCTTTTCTGGCCATACATTCCCTACTACAAATACAAATATAGAAATTACATAAACAAATGAAATTTTTAAAGCGCCACCGACCCAGTGAGCCCCACCTCCTCAATGGCTTCCATGTGAGTGGCAATTATTTGTGATTTGTGAAAATGTCACAGAGGAAAAAAAAAATGAGAGTACTTGTGCTAGCACATGCCGATTTTAACTTCAATACCATCAGGGTCTAAAGACATGTTTTAGACCAACCCCACCCTTCCATTCTAATAAAATTTTCGTTATAAATATTATAGAATCGCTGTTAATAGATTTTTTTTTTGTAACCCATATGTTCGGATCAGTTTACGCACACCTCAACTAATCTTGGGGGAGGGCTAGCACAGTATCCCACCGCCGCGACCTCACTCTTAAATTATAGCGCACCCCAAGAATCAAACCCCAGATCGTGCGCCTAATCACATAATTCAGAGTCCATTCTTACCAACGGGACTAACCACATATGGGTTCACTCTTTGTAGATAAATATACAATTTCTTTTGTTTTTTCCATTAATGGCCCAACACGTGTGCTTCTGCGAATACCTAGCTGTCAAATTTAGTGGCATACCTATTTTTGTATCCAAATATACATGGGTCATGATGGGTTGAATTAAGGACCACATGTTATGTTGATGTTATAGTTCTTTCTTTATGGTAGACTTCCTTCTATGCCCAACACAAATTTAACTTATTTTGCATGCTTTCAATATTTCAAATTTCATGTTGTTGCATTTGCCTTTACCTCCCTCACGTGCATCCATGTGCCTTCATTTAAGAAGCCCTCTCTTTTGTTTTCCCCTTTTTTTCGTCTTCGTTACCAATGGTTTGGCCTATTAATAAGTTTCGGTTATAGACTGAAAATGATTCTTCATTAACCATTTTTTGGGTCACTTGGAATGAACTGGACTTTATACCCCATTTCAATAATTTTTTATACAAAATGAACTTTTTTGATATGATTTCTCTGTGCTTGTCAACATTTGGTGTGAACCACGTGTTTGAGAAAATTGGAGCCAAGATTTCTTACCTAGAGTAGGTTACTAATCGTGGTACACACAATCACACATGATAATGACCTTACTTATCTTGTATTGCATATGGGAGATAGATATCAAACTCTGAAATTACAACCCGATGCATTTCGATATCCTATTTATTTATGCTGCTCTTGTTTGTTTTTTTACGCTTTATTATTATTATTATTATTATTTATGTATTTATTATTAAAATAAAAATTAACCATTATTAACGATAAAAAACTAAGATCGACTCATGTGATTAGGTGAACCATTCAAAGATTTTGACTTAAAAATCGAGATAAGGTCATAGGATCGATCACAGTTAACATAGAAATACAATTGACCACGTTATTATTTTGATTATGTCATTAATTCTGTCACGTAGTTAGGGTCATTTTTCAAAAGTTATGAAACCATTCATAGTCTACAAAAATAAATAATTGACCATGTCATCATCTTGATCACATTATTAATTTCATCATATAATCATATCTATTTTCCAAAGTCCAGTTGCATAGGTGTCATTATAGTCAATATCTTATCAATGTCTCGACCTTGACTTAGAGTATAATCATGAATATGTTCCTCTACAACATATCCAGGAACACACCTACGTATTTTTTTAAGAACTCTCTTATTATGTTCGAAACTGCCACTTTCTTGTCTGTTTTTAGTAACAATGGATCATAAACACTAAAAATAAGAGTATAACAAAGGATGTTACGTGTAAGGTATGGTTTGTGAAATCTTTTCTGCCTAATTTTATATGACATTATCATATGTTAGAGTACCTTTTTATATATGCACCATCAAAAGAAAAGATAATATCGTAAAGATTATAATTTATTAAAACTTGCACGTCATTGCTCTACACACAACTCCTGTAAATCTTATTCTTTGATCATAATTCAGACATAAATGTTTGTGATATATAACAAAATACCTACAAGTACACACTTAATTTAAAGGGAATAAAAAGGGATTAAAAAAAAGAGAAAAGGAAGATAACTCATGGTTCACTTATGAAGAATGATTGTAACCCTCAACTCTATTTGATCTATTTTCTATTTTTAATAGTGATTTTTGTCTCTTCTTTCTCTTGTCTTATTTTGATTTAGGTATTGAAATTTCTTTATCAGATAGTTAGCATTATTTTGAGACTGATTGTGATTGCATAATATTAAAAAATAAGAATCTAAGTAACTTATGCTTTGTAGTGTTTAAAGTTAACCTGAGTGACACCTGACTAGAATAATCACGAGTTAACTTTAAACATCAACATTTATAAAATTATTTCCAATGAAATGGACAAGTTGGTTCATATGGATAGAAATTTGGCTATTTTATAATTTTTGTACCATGTTCCTACGTCTTTCAACCTAATATCCCACCAGTCGCTTTGTTAATGGTATTTGATTCTGACCATGGCAACTATCATAGAAGCTCTTTTGTGTATAATGGTGTACTCCTATGATACATCAAGTTCACACTTGACTAACACTATCATTTCTCTTTTTTTTGTTGAAATCCTGCACAATCAAGTAATCACAAGTACAAATTATAACTACAAAGACAACACAATATTTATGAAGGCCTCTTGCCTTCAACTTTTCTATTAATCATGTAAAAATGATTATAGAATTACTCACAAACTCTCATTGAATGCTCACAATAATTCTAAATTTTCTTTTTCTAGATTTTTCTCACTCTAAAATGAGTATCTAACATTCTCATTAACATGCTCAGGTTATATTATATAGTGAAGCCAACACCCTTGACTTTTTAGGGTTACAAGGATTCGTTATAGCTTGATTTATAATCAAACTCTTCTTTGCATGCCACATCATCATGTCATGTCATACTTCGGACCCCCACATGTCACATGTCGTACTCACACTTGTCCCTTAACCACACAAAAGGAGTTTGGTTATAACTCATCTTTGTCGTAAGGTAGTGCACTTTGGGTGGGACTAGGACTTCTCCTACACTTAGGAATCTTAACTAAACAAGAAGTTCTATCAGGAAGTATAATTAGTATTAAAAACATGACATGCAGCCCACTGAGCCTCTGTCAGCCCTATGTGTGTCCACCAGCATATTGGTCGCGCGCCCACTATCCTCTGTTTATGCCCATCTTTGTACCCATTGTGTGTTGCACTTGCCCACGATGTTGAATACCCTTGTGCTCACTTGACTGCACATGTGCCACTCTATCCATGCTTGTTGCCTATACCAAGGCTGTTCCGCACCTCTTGTTACCCACACTAAGGCCACTTGACACACCTTACTGCACACCGTAAGGTCACTTCGCATACATTGTTGCACACCTTAAGGCCACACCGTACATGCCGTTGCCTACATCAAGGCCTTTTTGCACATCTCCCACACACAATTACAACACTTGTGCCACATTTAGTTCATCTATGCGTCCCCATCAAGGCCCATTGCCTGGCATGCATGGGCTACCTACCTAGCCCACGCTAACTTCCTCGATGGCTAAGATCCAGGTACTTAGCCTTGGCCATGTCTTAAGTCTACGATAGTGACAATCTTTCCCCACTTGAAGAGCCTAACGTCCTCGTTTGATTGGAGAGGTAGTTGTTCACTTGTTTCTCGAATTGCTACAACGTAATATCTCACTCGTAGCTGGCATCCCCTGCGCTTCCCCCTTTCCATTAAACCAAATACTCCATTCTTTGATTCATTCTACTTTGCCCCATTGTCCGATGATTAAGGATTTTCTCTACCTCCTTATCAAACTGTTTTCGGATCACTAAAGGAGCTCTCTTGGTTTGTTGGCGTGCAACATCAACCAAGTTTTTATGAAAGAGTTTCAAGAAACTCACAT
>JAVXUL010012936.1:0-12279 GCA_035590515.1 Trichilia minutiflora | reverse complement strand
TTTTTCGAGTTTCTTGACGACGTCCACTTCCACCTCTTCGCTTCCTTCGTAGAAGATCCCCGCACCAAACCATTGCTTTTCCCAGTTAGCATCGTATTTATTTACCTGTCATGAATTATGGTTGCAATATACTAAATTATATGTCTGTGTTTGGAAGCCGAGAAAATTATAGAAAACGGAAATTCAAACACCAATCTTTATGAGAAAATGAATGATTGTAAGAATAACTAAGGTACTAGTGAGACTGAGTTTGCAAAGAACTAAAATCACACAACCCAATTATTTCTTTTCTACTTCTTTCTCAGTAACCAAGGATAATATTGAAAGTAAATAAGTATCTATGAAAATAACCTCATCATTTTCACAACAGAAAAATGAAATTAAAAAGTTTTGAAGTACCTTCTTTTGGGTTGTCATGGCAACGATTGTTGCGACATTCTTACCGGGCGCTTTACTGCTCAATCGACGCTTAGAGTATGCGAAGTTGTTGTGTTCGTATATACGAAGATGAGCGACCGTAGTTGGGGCAGAGACAGCCATTGATAATGATTCAGAAGCAAAATATTCATGTGTCGGGGTTTTCTTTTGTGAATTTGCCTGGTGAACCAACTGCCACGTAGGATCTTCTCTGAAATCCTATAATGGTCACCAATCAAATTGTTGATAGCTTTATCTAATGGACATCAAAATTTATCATGAAAATATATTCCGATTTTTTAATTATAGTGAGAATGATTTATAGAGGTGTCAAATCGATCGGATCGGATTTAATTGATCCGAACTATTTTGAGTTAAGTATTTAAATAGATCGGATTGGGTTGGTCCGTTTAATAAACGGGTTGATATTCTTAATCCTAACTTAATTCGTCGGGTTAACGGGTTAAACGGGCCAGTCCGTTTATATTAAATAAATAAATAAATAATAATTAAATTTTTTTTTAAAAATTAAAAATTTAATAAAAAAATAAAAACACTATAAATATATAATAAATATTTAATTTTAAAAAATATTTTTAAATATTTAATTAATATAATCGGACCGGTCCATTTAACCGCGGGTTAAATGGGTTTGAGTCTTTTTACCCATGGGTTAAACGAACCGACCTGTTTAACCCGCGAGCCAAAAACTGTTGACCCTAACCCGTTTATTTTACGAGTTAAGCGGATCGATCCATCGGACCGAACCAGTTTTAACAACTCTAATTGATTAAACACCACT
This sequence comes from Trichilia minutiflora, assembly GCA_035590515.1. Classification (NCBI taxonomy): domain Eukaryota; kingdom Viridiplantae; phylum Streptophyta; class Magnoliopsida; order Sapindales; family Meliaceae; genus Trichilia; species Trichilia minutiflora. The sequence continues at coordinate 11,060 of JAVXUL010012936.1, read as the reverse complement.
CATTAGTTGATATAATAAGTTTTGATTGGTTGGCTACAAGACTCATCAGTCTAAACGCGATTCAATTAAGAGGGTGTTTACGATTAAGAGAGAGAGAGAGAGAAAGAGAGAGAGAGAGGGTGTTTAGTCGAGATGATTTAATTATAATAAGCACTCTTTTTTAAATTGTTGAATTTTAGTTTAAAATAAATGGAAAATTCCATTAATCCCATCTCATATCATTTTTTGTGGGGGCTTTCATTCGAAATTGTGTATAACACCATTTCATGGGTTGACAAATAGATAAATGGGTACAAATTTTGTGTTATTTGTATTCATATTTGTTTTTTTAATTTTTTATTTGTATCCGTATTTGTAGTTGTTTATCTGCCTATCATTGGTATTCATAATCTATAGAAATATAGATATTCATTTTTATTTAAATAATTTTAATTAATAATTTTTATTTTTATTTTATAATTAATAAATATAAATATTTTTGTTGGTACGAGAAATGTTCGTGCACCCTCCTCACAGTCAACTAGAAATGACTCAACTGGTGAGGTGTTATGGCAATGTGGTTATGACCAGACGATGAGTTTTCTACCGGAGAATGGTTAGATACTTAGCTGTTTCTGGCGAAACTTCACCTCCTAAGCCTGTAAAATAATAATACCTTCAGAGTGACACTGGGTGGGATTCCTGACGAGAAAACTCCGATGTCTAAGTCAGAAAATAATGAAGGAAGATAATGCCTGTTCCGACGAGTCAGAAAGAAATGAAAAATGAAATAGAAATTGGATTTGACTAAAACTAAGAGTAGAAGTCACCGAAAATGTATTGTTGGAGAAGAAAGTGTTTAGCTCCGAAAATGTGGTGTTTGCCAAATCTCTCAATCAGAAAAAGATCGAATCCCCCCTCCGTTGAAAAATATTGTCGTTATATAGTGTCCCGTGACAATGACTAGGCATCGAAGAATGAGAATGATAGGATATCTGTTATGGGACAGAATGCAGCTGCTTTTCATAAATATCCCTGTTGATACATCCAAAAGTTGCAGGCCTGACACCGTCACATCATCTGAAAATGATCATAAGATGAGACGGGTGTCTTTATGGTGGGGCAACTACTTTGATAGTAGGCTTACTGTCAGCGCTCATTCCCATTTTTGAATAGTAGGGGTACGTGTTTGATAGTTCCTAGGTAAGGTGTTGTCGAGGAGCTAAATACAGAAGAAAATCCTGCCTGTGACCGTGACTGGTACCTGAAGGTCGGTCCTTAGTACCTGGGGTGGGGATAGCCTAAGGGCTCCAATAGCCTGACGCCTGGGGGCTGAGACGCACCTCGGATGACTGGGAGAAAAATACCCGGGGAGATGAAGTTCCTGGGGCGACGGCTACCTGAGATGAAAATGCCTAGGACGATGGAGTACCTGAGGCGAGGATGCTTGGGATGAAGAAATTTCTAGGGTGAAGGGAACCTGGGACAATGGACGCCACTTATCCTACTAACGAGGACTCCACATGTTAGCCCTATCTTTTTCTCCAAACATTTAGTCCCCAGTTTCTAGTGTGAGACTTATAGAGCTCGCACCAGAAAATGATGACTGAGATGATCTATTTCGGGGAGATTGGCCGACTCAGATGATCAAGGGTTACTTGTGAGGTAGTCAACAACTGAGGTAGTTGGATGTGTTATGGATGCTACCTGATCACTGGGATCCTTTTTTAACGGAGTCATTAATTTTTTGACGATGTGTCCTCCTTTGGGCTTTCGCTTCTGTCTTCATTAACTACAGTCTATCAAAAGTCACGTCACACGTCTATCAATAGCTGTCATTGAGCTGGCGGCTCGCGTTTTGGGAAGATTTAAACGCTTGGCTGGGGGTGAGCCACGTTTCAAAACATTAGTGGTTGGGGATACGATCGTTCCTCGAGTCGTGGGAGCATTTATGGGCTTAGACACATGGCTTTCCCCTGGTCATTTAGATCGATGGCAAAAATTAGCTCTCTTTCACTATAAATAGCCCCCTCTTTCACCGTCATTTTCACACTTTGGCTTCTTTTTTGCTTTTTGCTCTCTACTCTGGTGGTTTTTTTCTACGTTTCTTGTTTACCTCTGTTTTTTTCTCTTCGTGCTTCCTTTGCTGTCTGTTCGTTTTTTACGCTTTTTATAGGTATTTGTGGGCCGTTCTTTTATTTTTTTTTGGGCGCTTTTCTCGGGACTCACGCTCATTTCTTTATCAAAACTAAAGGTATGACTTTCCTGGATCCATTTTACTATCACGTTTTGATATATTTTTTTTTGTCTTTAACTTGATTGGGCTCTAGGATTCTTTTGAGCAGGTAATTGAGATGGACAGGGAAAATTTGAGAAACGCTGCTCGCTCAGGAATTGAGTCTTTCAGCACGTCCACAGCTAATCAGGAAAGAGGGGAGGATAACAGAATGCCTCCAAGCAGGCTTGGGCAAGTGGGCCAAATGAGGCGGATTGGTTCCCCTCAACTATTACTGAGGCAGATTTGTAGACATACCGTCAGCTCTACAATGTTCTTGAGAGCGTAAGGCTCAGGGTTTCTAGGGCTGAAAAGGTCCCAAGTACCTTGAGGCCAGAAGAAGTGGCTTTTAATGAGGATCACCTACTACTGGGGGTAAGATTTCCCCTTCAGTGATACTTTGCCAGGATGTTCGAGGTCTTCAGGATCCCTCTCTACTAACTAATCCTAAACAGCTGGAAGGTTCTAGGAGGGTTGTTCGTGCTGAAGGCCGATGCAGGAGCTCCCGCCCCTACTCCGGATGAGGTGCTATACTTCTACACCCTCAAGAAAAATACCAACCAGTACCGGGGGTGGTATTACTTACAGATCCACCTATGGTACCATTCAAAGATCAAATGGAGCCCTTCCTACAGTAAAGACTAGAAGGACCGCTAGTTTATGGTCAGTAGAGATTGGGTCGAATCCCCTCAAGGCCCCATCCCCACTTCCTTCTAGGAACCAGGTATAACAAGTTATACTTAAGATAATTTTTATCTTTGGACTATTTTCACTAACCTTTCCTTGCGCAGATATTGGACGGGAGCAGTCGGGGACCCGACAAGCATGGCTAGTAGCATAGAATCCCTGGCCCTGATGGACGTCCGATATCTTCTGAGCCCGGACTCCTAGGTGAGGCTTGGACTAGCATCCAAAGCAACCTCGAGGAGCGAGCTTACCAAGGCCAGGATTCACCTGAACAGAGGTGAGAAAGTCCCTGAGTCAACGTTATCTTTCCTTTTGTTGGCTCATTTTTATCTTTACCAAGTTTACATGCCATGCAAAGACAGGGCCCGAGGGAACTCTAACATATAGGAAGCAAAGAGTAGCGGATGTCTTGAGAGGGCTGCTCTCGAAAGGGAGTACAAGGCCTGAGATACCATCCACACCTCAGGCCAGGGCCCTTGGTGACAAGAGAAAAGGGGCTAGTTAAGGGGGATCAAAAGAAAACCCCAGAGAAGGGGGGCCAAAAAATGAGCACCCCAAAAAGAAAGACATCTCCTTTAACGAGCCAAGAGTGGAACCAAAAAAGCGTTCCCAATAGGTTGACTCGACTCAGGCTAAGGATAAGGGGAAAAGGCCTTTGGATGATAGCCGAGAAGAGGCGAGGAAAAAGAAGAAAATTGATGCCCAACCTTGCCCAGTCGACCAGTAACCCAGGAATGTCCCGATCAATGTGGAGGGTACCTCAGCCACCCACTTCTCGAGACTAAGTATACGAGTGGGTGTGAACTAGGCCAGGAGTCAACAAGTCGACCCTAAAGTAACCATTAAGGGAGTCGACCCTAAAGTAACCATTAAGGGAGATAAAACCCCAGGACTAGGGACGAATGAAACCTGGGGCGGGGGCAAGAGGACCCGCCTCTGTTTGAGATTGAAGACCCCTTTCCCTGAGACACAGAGACGGTGGGCGATGTTGATACCGTCATGGTGGAAGACCTCCCTGAAGAGAAGAGGGAGGTTTTCGGGCATCTCTTCTTGTTAATGAATTCTGTCCCGGAGGTCGTTTCTTCTGGGAAATATAGGGAGATGGGAAACTTGTCTCCAGATAAAGTGCTCGATTATATGAGCCTTTTTGCTCATCGGGTTAGTCATCTTTACTCTAAAATCAGATAATATTCTATGAGTATTTTTGAACAAATGGTTGATTAGCCTTTCGTTTTGTGAATGCAAAGTGCCTTTGTGTTGGACATGTTTATAGAAGATTTTAAGAATGCCATAACTATCCGATGACGGGCCTTCGATGTAGTGACGAAGTTGGAGAAAATGGCCCATGAGGCGATCTCGACCACTCGAGAGAGCGCGGCTAAAGAAAGGGAGGAGTTGATGGCCAGGATTTTTGGCCTGAAGGGGGAGAATTCCCAGTTACTCTGGGAGAAATCCCAATAAATTGATGAGGAGAAAGCCACTAAGGAGAGACTATCGATGATTGAGACCCGGGTTCAGGTACTGGAAGTAAAAAGGGAAAATACTGAGAGGGTTAGGCTGCAGGCCCAGAGTTAGTACAACAAGCTGAAAGACCTATACCGGGCCTTGAAGGATGAAGACGATCGATTGAAGGAGCAGTATTTCACACTCCTATCAAGTTTTACGGGGTCCAAAGAAAAGGTTAATGCCCTTCGGGAAGAGTACAGGTCCTTAGAAGAGGGGAACAAGACTCTGCAGCATTGCTTTGATGAGCAGTCTCAGAAGTTATGGGCGGTACCTGCTCAACTCGAGGCCCAATATGTCAAGGAGTTGATGAGAGCGTAGATCTGACCAGTCGCCTATTTCTCTAAGAGCACCCAGACCTGGACCTACGCTGGTTTTTTAACCAACTGGGTCGCGATGTCCCAGGTACCTCAGGGACGTACACTGAACTCCCGAAGACCTCGATCTAAGAGATTAATCTTGTTGCCAATGAAGAAAGCGCTCGGGATGAAGGTCAATCTGCCCATTCACCTGAAGGACTTTCAGAGGCAACCCCTAAGGGTACTAAGTCGCCTCCTTCTCAGGTGCAAACTGGTGATACTGGAGAAACACCCCTCTCAGGAGAAAGCAAAAGGTGATGCCCCTGTCCCAGAGCAAACATATGGAGACTTTCCTCCCCCTCCCCGAGTTGAAGACTCAGTGATGGACTTGTCAGACTAAAAGAGAGGGGTTCCCCATGATACTATAGGTGATACTATAGGACTTAGAAAATTCTGCAAACTTTTATAAAGATAAACTTCATTATAATTCTTTTTTGTATATATACGCGTACACATGTACTCTTTCTTAATCAATAGAAGATAAACTTTTCTTCCATTCTTTTCTTTGCACGTCCCATCCTCTTTTAACTTTTGACTTTTGAATTCTAAGTAAAATTCTGACTTTTGACTTGAAAATAAATCAGCTGAATATAATCACTAACCATATTATAGGAATGGCCATGAACTTCTTGAGGTCAGGAATCCATCCTGGGGGGTGCTTCACACTTAATTTTATTCAGAACTTTAGGAGCAGACCGATTAGGGTCGGGGGTCTTCGAAGGTCTTCAAAACTCTGAGCTAAATTCAATCAGGGTTTATCATTCCTCACCCGACCAGGTCTTAGTCACTAAGGATGCCTGATGCAACCAAGAACTTATAGTACCTGGGACGAATCATGATTCAATAAGTTACTAAGTGTTAAGAGATTTTAGGGCTCACAGCTAACCTTAACCTTAGACATACCTCACCCAGCCAGGGTTTACCACACCTTAACACGAACCAGGTCTTAGACGCAGAAGATGCCTGATCTGAGCTTAAGAGCTTACTACACCTAGAACGGATAGGATTTTGAAAATGACTAAGTGTTAAGAGATTTTAGGACTCACGGCCAACCTTAACCCTAGAAGTACCTAACCTAACCAAGGTTTACGACGTCTTAACACGAATCAGGTCTTAGATGTGTAGGATGCCTAATCTGGACTTAAGAGCTTACGACATCTGGGACGGACAAAATTTTTAATGAACCTAGCCTAGCTAAGGTTTACAACGCCTTAACACGAATCAGATCTTAGATGCATAGGATGTCTGATCCAAGCTTAAGGGTTTACGGCACCTAGGGCTGACAGGATTCTTAATGGACCTAGCCCGATTAAGGTTTATCATACCTTCACACGAATCAGGTCTTAGACGCATGGGATGTCTGATCCAGTTTTAAGGGCTTACGACACCTGAGACAGATAGGATTTTTTAAAAAATGACTAAGTGTTAAGGGATTTTAAGGCTTATAACCAACCTTAACCTTAGAAAGACCTAGTCTGGTCAGGGTTTACTACGCCTTAACATGAACAAGATCTTAGATGCATAGGATGTCTGATCTGGGCTTAAGGGCTTACGGCACTTGGGACGGACAGGATTTTAAAAATGACTAAATGTTAAGAGATTTTAGGGCTTATGGTCAACCTTAAACTTAGAATGACCTAGCCCGATTAGGGTTTACCATGCCTTAATATAAACCAGGTTTTAGACGCATAGAATATCTGATCCAAACTTAAGGACTTATGGTACTTGGGATAGACAGGATTTAAAAATGACTAAGTGTTAAGGAATTTTAGGGCTCATTACCAACCTTAACCTTAGAAGGATATGATCCGATTAGGGTTTATCATGTCTTAACACAAATCAGGTCTTAGACGTATAAGATGCCTGATCCAGGGTTAAAGGCTTACGATACTTAGGATGGATAAGATTTTGAAAATGACTAAGTATTAAGGGATTTTAGGGCTCATGGCCAATCTTAACCTTAGATTTAAGGCAAGAGAAACTTAGGAAGATGCCTAAGAGAATGCTCGAACACTTTATTCTTATTCATAAAAAAGTCAAATGATATAAAGAGTGTGGTAAGTTTACAAATTAACCAACCTGAGGAGGAGTTTTCTTAGGGGTAATACTTCTTTAAAATCTCTATATGCCAGCCTTTACTCAGGATACTGCCATCGATTCAGACCAGCTTATATGTTCTTATCCTGATTGCCCAAACTACTTGATACGGTCCTTCCTAGTTAACGTCCAGGGATCCTTCTGAGGACAAGATCACCTTCCCTGAAGAAGCGAGGTCAGACCTTTTGGTTATAGGACCTAGATACCTTTTGTTGATGAGCAACTATCCTAATTAAAGCCCAATCTCTAGCCTTCTCTCACAAGTCTAATCCAAGACGCATGACTTGCTGATTTTCTTCTTCATTAAAATGAAAAGTACGGAAATTCAGGATGTCCATTTCGACTAAAATCACTACTTTAAATTTGTAAGCTAAAAAGTAGGGGGTTTACCCTATAACCACCTTTACGGTGGTTTGATAGGCCCATAAAACTTCAAGGAGTTCATCTGCCCAGGCTCTCTTTCTTTTACCCAGCTTCTTTTTTAGTATTTTTTGATAGTCTCGTTAACCATCTTAACTTAACCATTGGCTTTTGGGTGAGTCAGGGATACGAGCCTCAGGTCAATATTCTAATTTAGATAGAATTCCTTCAATCTTCTATTATCAAATTGCTTTCAGTTGTCTGTAATCAAGATATTGGGAATGCCATGTTGATAAAGGATATTCTTTCAAATGAAAGCGATTGTATTTTTCTCAGTAATTTTGGATAATGGCTCTGCTTTTACCCACTTGATCAAGTAGTCAATAGCCACAAAGATGTATTTTGCTTGCGCCCTAGCAATTAGAAAGGATTCTATCAGATCGACCCCCCACTGTACGAATGGCCATGGATTCAGTAGTGTAGTCAGGTTCTTTAGGGGTTAATGGGGGATGTCAGTATGTACCTGACAAGTGTGACACCGTTGCACGAGTTTATGGGCATCTTTGTTCAGGGTCGGCCAGTAATATTTTTGCTTAAGTACTTGATGTACTAGGTTCTTGCTACCACTATGATTTTCGTAAGTCCTCTGGTGTATTTTGTCCAACACCCTTCCTGCTTCTTGCAGCCCCAGGCACCTTAAATAAGGGGTGCTGACTCCCCGTTTATATAGGGTGCCTTCTATCACAGTGAACCTGATAGCCTTCGTTTGAACCTTGAGAGCTTTATTCTTATTAGGGGGCAAGACACCTTCGTTGATGTACTTTCGGATCGAGTTCATCTATACAGTTGATTCTTCTTGGGCTACCAAGATGCTGTTGTTCTCAGGTGAAGAGATGCTTTTTTATCCCAGGGTTTCCATGGGAATCATCTTGAGAATGTTTTCTATGAGGGACGAGGCGAGCTTTGACAGGAGGTTCTCAGATCGGCCTCTCAACCTTGTCAAACTTGCTGATCAAGTGACGTGCCTCTGAGAGATAAGCCTTCATGCTTTCTTTTCGGACTTGGAATGTTCTATTTAAATGATTTACCAAAAGTTATGAATCATTACTGGCGATAATTGTACGAACCCCAATCTCCTGCGTTGTTCTTAATCCTACCAACAAAGCTTCATATTCTGCTTCATTGTTAGTTATAGGAAAAAGAAAGCTTAAAGTATACTTAACTTCTTCTTTTTCTGGGTCGATTAATATGATGCTAGCTCCTCCACCACTTTGATTGGCTGATTCGTCAATCCATAAATGCCAAACGAGAGTTCTGTATGGGTTAGGGTAATCTACATTCCTCTCTTTTGGATAACTGGCGGGTTGTAGGATGGCCATTATCTCAGCCATAGTTTGCTCGACTATGAAGTCCAAAAGAGCTTGCCATTTGATAGCCTTGCGAGATTGAAAATCGATGTCAAACTCCCTAAGCTCCACTACCCATTTAACCAGCCTGTCTGACAAATTGGGTTGATGAAGAATTTGTCAGAGCGGCTGGTCGGTCAGTACCACTATAGGATGGGCCTGAAAGTAAGGTCGCAACTTCCCGGTCACTACGACAAGTGCCAGGGACAGCTTCTCTGGTGCCAAATACCGTATCTCAGCATATAAGATAGCTTTACTAGTGTAGTATATAGGCTTCTGTATCTTTTGAGCATCCTCTTTCACCAGAATTGAGCTAATCGCATGCTTACTGTCAACAAGATAGAGATAAAGTGTTTCCTTTGGCGAAGGAGTGACCAGTTGTGGGACAGAAGCCAGATAATCCTTGAGCTGTTTGAATGACTTTTTGCATTCCTCATCCTACATCATGCCCTTGCCCTTTTTTACAGCCTTGAAAAAAGGATAACACTTGTCAGTGAATTGAGAGATGAAGCGACTTAAAGCTGTTAACTTCCCTATCAAACTCTATAACTCCTTTAATGTCTTAAGAGTATTCAAATCTAGGATGGCCTGTATTTTTCTTGGGTTGGCTTCAATACCTCTTTCATTAACCATGAAGCCTAGAAACTTCCCCGACCTGACCCCGAAGGAACACTTCTCAGGGTTGAGCCTCAGTTGATACTTCCTCAGAAGAGAGAAAGCTTGTTCCAAGTGGTGGGGGTGGTCTGTAGCTTTGATGAACTTTGAAATCATGTTGTCCACGTAGACTTCCATGGAATTTCCTATCAGTGGCTTGAAAAATTTGTTTACCAATCTCTGAAAGGTGGCACCGACGTTCTTTAACCTAAAAGGCATGACTTTGTAGTAATACAATCCTTGGTCAGTGATGAAAGCTATCTTTTCTTGATCAGGGGGATGCAGTGGTATTTGATTATACCTCAAGAAGGCATCCATGAAGCTTAACAACTCGTGCCCCACTGTAGAATCAACGAGTTGATCAATTTGGGGCAGTGAAAAATTATCCTTGGGGCATGCCTTGTTAAGGTTAGTAAAGTCTACACACATCCTCCAACTTTCGTTGGTCTTTTTACCAGAATAATGTTTACCAACCAATTTGGGTATCGGGCATCTCTGATGAAACCGACTTTGAGTAGCTTGTCAACCTCTACCCTGATGGCTTTTTTCTTTCAGCATTGAAGACCCTTCTCTTCTGTCAAACTAGCCTGTGCGAGGGATTAACCACTAGCTGATGGGTCATAACCCCCTTGTTGATACCTGGTAGGTCCTCATGACTCCAGGCGAATACATCCGTATTTTACCTCAGGGTTTTTATCATGCTTTCCCTCTGTTCAGGACCTAACCAAGTGTGGATCTTGATAGTCCTCTCAGGGTACCGTTCATCTAGCACTATATCAGCCAAGGTTTTTTTTGGTTTCAATCTTGAAATTGGCAACTCCTCATTTTCCCTGGCCTGACTACTAGTAGAAGTCACAGCGTGTCCTCCTGACGTCATTCCTTCATTAGGTCTGGTAGCTTGATCTTTGGTCTGGTTAAGTGGAGCTTCCAGAGGTCTTTTGCGAATGTAGTAAGCTTCTCTTGTAGAAGTGATAAAATACGACCTTGCTTCCCTTTGATTACCCCTTACAATACCAATTCCTTCGCCAACTCTAAACTTTAACTTCAAGTAGTGGATGCTCTCCACCGTTTTATCTTATTAGGATGGCAGAGTATGGGATCTTCAAGTCGACCACCTGAAAGCATACCATGGCAGTATTTTGATAGGGCCTTTTCCCCATTATTACTGGCAACTGAATTGACCCCAAGGGGGTGATGCAGGAATCCCTAAATTCATGAAAATTAAAATTAGATGGGGCTAATTCTAAATCTTTAATGCCTAAGGCATCCAATGTATCCTTAAAGATTATGTCGGCTGAACTGCCCTTATCGACCAAGATCCTGCTAACTTGTTTGTAAGCAATCCCCATTGCCACTACCAAGGCATCGTCGTGAGAATAATGGACTCTTACTTCATCTTTATCAGTGAACATAATGGGGATGGTGGCGATCCTCGGCCTCTTGTCCGCTTGCACATTCATCACATAAACATCTGTGGAGTGACTGGGCAGTGAGTAGCGTGCATAATTTTTGCGGGAGTTGTTTGATGATCCCACCAGGGTATGAACCCTTGAGATGACTATGACGTCTGGGCCCGGCTCCTGATAGTCTTCGTCCCCCTGATGATGTCGAAATCTTGGGAGGATATGTTGAGAATCAATGTAATTTATGAGATAACTGTTAATGTATGCCCTAGAAACCATTCGTGTTGTCGGTTTCAGGGTTAGTGATCTTGTATTAACTTATGTTTTTCAATGAAAG
>JAVXUL010012925.1:0-12279 GCA_035590515.1 Trichilia minutiflora | reverse complement strand
CTATTTATTGGACACTCAAGAGTCTACTCCTTGTTGCCAACACAGCGAAAATACGGAATTCCCTACCTAAACCTCATATGGAAATCCCAAACAATAACAACAAGTATTTTACTAACTAATTAAATATAATTTAAAGCAAATAAATGGCACAAATAAACAAAACACAAAATTTAACGAGATTCGATATAAATACCTATGTCCTCGGGCGCCGCAGAGAATCTACTATCTTCAATTTTGTAACTTTACAACTTTTTTTGGACTACAATATAATTACCCAAAAGATACAAATCAAAATCAAAGATATTTAATACTAAGGGGCTTTAATGAAAAAACTCCAAAGGCTTTTTAGAAAAAAGTCATTAATAAAAGATTTATATTTTGAACACAATTGAGGACACCTTTACAAATCAACTTATGGCCTCTTTTTATAATAAAAAGATAAGTCAACAATCCACCAAGTTTAACAATGTGGGACAATAGATAAATCTCATACAAACAACACCTTTACAGGGGAGATTCCGAAAAGCTTAACTGATTTACCGAGCCTCGTCAGCAGGAATATCTCATTGGAGGAGCCTTCCCCAGATTCCCCCTTTTTCATTAAAAAGAATGAAAGTGCAAGAGCATTGCAGTATAATCAAATTTGGAGATTTCCTCCAACTATTGAACTTAGCCATAACTTTCTTAATGGGTTAATCTGGCCAGAGTTTGGGAATCTGAAAAAACTCCCATGTGTTGGATTTAAAATTGAACAATTTATCTGGACCAATTCCGAGTGAATTATCTAGGATGATAAATTTGGAGACTCTAGATTTGTCCCATAACAATCTATCAAGGTCCATACCTCCTTCATTGGTAAATCTAAGCTTTATGTCGAAGTTTAGTGTTGCCTACAATCATCTCTATGGGATAATCCCTTCAGGAGGTCAGTTTCAGACTTTTACATATTCAAGCTTTGACGGAAATAACTTTTGTGTTGGGCATCAATTCCTTTGCCCGAATGTTGGTGGAGAAATTGACCACGTGCCTGTTGAATCACCTGAAAGATCAAGAAGAAACAAAGAGTTCATTGTAGGAATGGTTTTTGGGATCGTATTTGGGATCATATTTGGGATCCTAGGTGGGGAGAGGTTGATCCTGAAAAAAAGGAAGCTGATGCCAGTGATAAAGATTTGGAAGAACTCAAGTTGAAATTAGTAGTTTTGTTTCATAATAAGGAGAAAGAAATTGCCATTGATGACCTTTCAAAATCTACCAACAATTTTGTCCTAGCAAATATCATAGGCTGTGGGGGCTTTGGTCTGCTTTACAGAGCCGCCGTTCCTGATGGTAAGAAGGTTGCTATCAAACGTCTCTCTGGTGACTGTGGTCAGATGGATAGGGAGTTCCGTGCTGAAGTCGAAGCCCTTTCAAGAGCCCAGCATCCGAACCTCGTTCATCTTCAAGGATTCTGTATGTTTGAAAATGGCAGGCTCTTAATATATTCTTACATGAAAAATGGTAACTTGGATTATTGGTTAGAAGAGAAACCTCATAGACCATCGTCACTTGATTGGAATACAAGGCTTCAAATTGCTCAAGGGGCAGCAAGGGCACTTACTTATTTGCAACAATTGTGCGAGCCTCATATCCTTCTCCGTGACATTAAGTCAAGTAATATCCTTTTAGACAAGAAGTTTGAAGCCCACTTGGCCGATTTGGGTCTTGCTAAACTCATATTCACCTATGATACACATGTTACTACTGATCTTGTTGGCAAGCTAGGCTATATCCCTCCAGAATACAGCCAAGCTGCTGTTGCTACTTATAAAGGGGATGTGTATAATTTTGGGGTTGTGCTTTTGGAACTTCTCACCAGGAGAAGGCCAATGGATATGTGTAAGCCAAAAAGATCCAGAGATTTGATATCATGGGTGATACAAATGAAGAAAGAAAATAGGGGAAGCGAGGTGTTAGATCCTGTCATATATGACAAGCAGCATGATAAGGAAATGTTGCTGGTTCTGGATATTGCATGCCTGTGCTTAAGTGAATTCCCTTAGGTGAGGCCTACAACTTAGCAGCTAGTTTCTTGGCTTGACAACATTGGTATCAACATCTAGATTCCTCATGTAATTGTGGGAAACTTTGGTTGTTCAGCTGGAGATATTTCATTTTAACTGCTGCCATTGGCTTCTCTGTAAAATGGATGTTCTTTCCATAAAATCACTAATCCTGTTGTAAATACTTGCCCACACCTGGATTCACTGAGTTTGCTGCCCTGAAATGGAGGAGAGAAAGGAATCTAACTGGAGAAACAAAGAGTGTTATACTGAACATTGTAAGTTTTATCATTCAAATTTGTCTGTCTTATGTTTAGAGTAAACCTTGGTTCTCAAACATATATAAAATAGAAGTTCTGAACTTTTCATTTTCTATGTTATGTGGTTAATTTTGATTTACATATGGAGGAGCTTTTATGATCATCTCACCTCTGAAAATTTTCTTGCATGTAATATCAGTTAAAATCATGCAGATGTAGTTTCCATTGCGCCACAGGATATCAATTTGGAATGCTTTTGTTTTAGTTGATGTAGTTTACCTTTTAGACATTGATGGTCTGAAATGAATCGTTGATGTTTCATATTTGAGTACAAAAACTGAAATTTTGCCATCTGTATGATAGTATTTGTTTTGTTTGAAACATACCTTAGTGCTTCTTAACTTATTGCTTCCTATCGTATATGTTTATAAAAATGCTAGTACGTGCTTTAGCCAAAAGGAAAGACTGCCAAGCAAAAGCCTTTCCCAATCCCACAGAAGCATTAACAAGCACTTTGTGACAGACAGAAATTGCCTATAATGAAAATAATAATAAAACCCCACTTCACTTGCCCACTTTTGATGAATTCAGTTTGGATCATTGTCTTAAGTTTAAAAATATTATCCAAAATTGTGTATAAATTTGGTGAATGGATGTTGATGTTATTGCAAATGAATAGCCAAGCATAGCCAACATTCTTGATCTTTGATATTTGATCTTGATCTTGATCTTGATGAGGTGGTCAAACAGGCTTGGAGGTATTTGTTTGTTTGTAAGAGAAAGTCAATAGCTGTTTGCTTCCTGCCTGCTGCCTGCTTTCCAGTATGCAATATGAGTTCATGAATATTCTGTTACAAGAGAAAATAAGATTAAAATTTCTTAAGTATGAAGGAATTCATTTGACTTGTATTTCTATTTGATTTTATTTTTAGGCACAATACATTTGAGTGCCGAATGTAAAAAGCAGAAAATTTTGATACATGATATTGCCATATCTATAAAAGTGTCATTTTTATTTTATATTTTATATTATTAACTTGTGCACTACCAGTGAATATTCAAGAAAACCAAATGTTGTAGTCATATTGTGGTGTAATGTTAAATATTAATATAAAGATATAAATTCACTGAAAAATAATGTAATGAAATATTTTTTTTAATTTTTTAAAGAGTAGCACAAACATCACAATCTAAAATAAAATAAAAATCTAATCTTTATAAAATTCTTTGAAAAAAGGGATATAAAAACCTTTAAATTTTAGTCAAATATACATTTTAATTCCACTACTTTAAAATTTATTATGTTGATTCTAATTTATTAAAAACTATTAATATTTTAATAATTTTATATTTTTCTTTTATAATTACAATAATATTTTTTAATTTTAATTATATTACTTTTATTTTTATTTAAATTAGCATATTAAATTAATGAATTAATATATCCATAAGTATCTTTTAAAAAACGAGACTAAAGTGTGTATTAGATAAAATTTTATGAGTATTTGTACAGTTATCTATTTTTTTTAAAAGAATTTATATTCATGATTAAGCGCATAAGAATATTCGGATGTAGACATAAGTATATGTGTCTATGTGTGTGAATGCAATGCAGTGATATGTTAAACCACAATAGATAGGATTCTTTTTAATCTTTGAATAAGTTAAGAAAACAAAGCTAATTTATGGTCAAATTAGTGAAATTTTTGGTATAGATGAAGTTGAAAGACGAAGACGAAGACGAAGATGAATTGAAAGTTATTCATATTCATTAGTCATCAGTCATAGTCATAGATAGAGCAATAGATAAAAAATTGCCAATTGCTCCAATTGCATACTACAAGTGGGAAAGAAGGAAAGCGGAGTGCCAATTGACAATTGTCAATGTCCACCTTACCATCTTCCACTATTCTATTATATTTTATGCCCTATTTAGTTTAATTTAAAGTTAATTAATCTTTTTTTCTTATCTCCTTTTCAATATGAAATGCAGTGCAAAAATACAAATTCTCAAAGGTTGGATGGTATAGGTATAGAGATTGTATCCACCTAAAACAAATGTAAGAGTGATTTTACTTCCATAAATAGATTAGACTGTATAAATTTGGTTACTATACATTTGATGTAACAACATATTGATTGTTAATGAATTTTAAATTTTGAATTATATTACATAAAAATTAAAATTTAAAATTAACTTTAATTTTTATAATTGTTGTAATTTTTAATTATTTATTATATTTTTAAATTAAAAATTATAAATAAAATATTGATAATTGTAATAAAAAAAATTAGAGTTAATATTGTGAATGATAATTTGAATAAATATATTATCTTCGTGTCATTTTCATTAATTTATATTGTTTAATTAATCTAAATTCAATTTGTTTAGAGATTTAATAAAAAAATGCATGTTATTTATATTAAAAATTCAAAAATATCCGTATAACAAAATTTCATTTAAAAATAACTATAACCAATTTTTTTTTAATGAAATTGTCCCTCATATTAATATGTTATTTACAAAATTATCCATATTATTACAAACCTTAATTACTTTACCCATTCACTTTTAATGCTCAAAAGTTACGCTTTCAAACATAAAGATTTTCAAGCTTGAAAAAGATTTCATACTCAAAAGTTACACTTCTGGGCTTGAAGAAAAATTCATACTCGAAAGTGAATTCACACTCGAAAGTTGCACTTTCAAGCATGAAAAAACCTTCATACTTGAAAGTGCACTTTCAAGCATGAAGAAAACATTCATATTCAAAAGTTGTACTTTTGAGCATGACAAAAAATTTAATGCTTGAAAGTCCACTTTCAAGCATGCAAAAAACATTGATCATAAAAATAGGGTATTAACTGACAACAAGCATTCTCAAATTATTTTACGTAAAATTTGTCTACCAAAACCAAAACTAACTGTTTTTTACCAAGATTCAAGCTCAATCATCACCATATCATTATATATCCATAATGTACTCAATACTCAGCCTTAACAATATGATACCACTATAAGAATCTAGAATGTTTCATACCCCAAAATATCAAATATAAGTTTGTATGCCAAAGGATCTAGGTATTGAAATTGAATGGATTATAAAAGTTTATATGAAAACATACCCATTTGTCATGCTTTAAAACTTTGCATGCTTTAAAACATCAAATACAAGTTTGTATGCCAAAGGATCTTTGTTGAATTTTTGTTCAAACTCTTTAAAACTTTAGGAAGCTAAAATAGACTTTTCTCTAAAGAGTGATGCCCTTGACCTTCAATTCCCCTCTTTGGCCTTGCACAAATTCAATTAAAACACTTAAATTGAATTAGAGTTTTTTAACATAAACCCTAGGTTTTCCAACACTTGAAATCAACCACTCAATTACCTAGATCACTTCGCAAGTAATCTTAATTCACTTTGAATGCATCAAAATGATAAAAAAAATTGACCATCTATGATCTATAAAAGCTTATGGCAATGGTAAGAAAAGGCCCCTTTTTGTTTGTTTTTCTTCCTTTTTCAAAATGAAAATTATCCAATAATTATCCAAATTTTCCTTTTTATATTTTTCAATTTAATTAAATAAAATAGAAGAAAAATATGGATGCCAAATTTATAATCAAGATGAAGCCACATCTTATGCAAATCCACCATCTATTTGTCATATAAGTATAAAGCCAAAATTATACCACTTGTCAAAATTTTATTTGATAGGATGAAATCTTAACATATATCACTTATACCATAATTAAATTTAGGTTAACCAATCAAATTGCCTTAACTTAATATATTAAAGCGATGCATAATCTTAATAGAGAATTTTAGAGTTAATATATGACAAGATTCAGTAGGTTCACTATAAAGTTGGTAGTAGACGATATAATTGAATTAAACTATTTAATTCTTTTTATATCTTGAATTAAACTCTTTAATTTTTTTTATTTAATTAATGATCAACAAGATTAATAAAATATATTTACAGATTAATATTTACACCTAACTATGTAATATGGCCCCTAGATTACAATGAAGTATAAAGCTTCAACAATGAACTTTTTCACCATTAGTTATCATATAATTTAATCTTTCTGTCACACAATGCTTTGATCGGACCAAAGGTATGCTATAATTGTCAAACTCTTTTAGATCCGACGCTATATATAATAAATAACAGATTACAACTCTATTATATATCACCGTTGAGAGCACAATTCTCAATCATACACAATATATTACTCAGGATTAAATTTCATAAGTCAAATCTAAATTATTCATATAGTATATTCCACCTTAAACACTAAAACTGACGGATCCTTTCTCGAATATTTATAAATCTACATGAATATCTCGCCACATCCAGTGATTGCCTATCATAAGCATTAATTCAGACTTGTCATAAATAGTATCAAACCATGACAACTCATTCACAAGGTAACCATAATATTATAAAGTCTAAAGATCACTTATATAACTGATACGACGAATGTCTAATTGACAATTAAGTGTAATTAGTATTTTGATAATTCGTGTGAGTTTATTCAGTGAACTCATACCCAACCAATGAGCACCTATACATTTCTTTTAATATCTCTACACAAGTAGTCTGTGAAATCGATTATCTTTATCGTATAAAATAAGGATAATGTTTACTATTCTTTTTAGTATTATAAAAGTTTTACTTTATAGTCTCACGACTAGAAACATTTAGAAATAATACTATTAATATACAATATCATAAATATGAACTCATTATAACAATGTGTATTGCATATATTTCATGGATTTTATCATTATATGTAAATAAAACATATATATATATATATTATAAAATAAAATATATTGACTTTTAGGGTATAGATCATTTTAAGTTTAATCTTTTTGTCTTTGATATTTTAATTGAACATGAGGCATGTAATGTGTCACCTTCGTAAAGTTTAATCTTTATAGTTTTTGATATCGTATAATTATTCAACCAGATGAGATTAATATCACATATTGATTCATTTAAGTATAGCCATGTATTTTCATAATCATAATCAATCAAAGGGCTCAAAGATATCACCTTGTCATGTAAAAGGGGCAAATCCTATCTTAATCAAACATATCCCTCTCCATTAGTCATGATATGTCCAACTATCTTTTTAATAGTCTATTTTGTTACGAATGATGTTTAAAAATATCAAAATATATCATTCACAGTGTTGGGACCATGCATCTTAATTCAAAAGATTACATATACCATTGTCACTATGAAAATCACTCATTACACTTATATAACAATCTATGTCGTATTCTCATGACTGGTCAATCCAGTACATTAGTTCACTAACTTATACCTATGTGTTGACTTTATATCTCATACCATAATATACCTCATGTTGTTATATGTCACTATACATACTAGACTCAATATATTATTATTATTCTATCTATAATAATACTTGACTAAGAATATTTAAGAATAATATTGAACTAATTGAATCCACTATTCTAAGGACATTATTATATATATATATATATATCAATAATGTCATAATATATAATAAATAAATATAATAAATATTCAAAATCACCATTGGATCTTATATCATATTCTAACATTATAGCGCAGCGATACAGTTGAAGAAATGATATGGAAACCCAAAATCTAAATGTGATAGCATCGTCACCTGTTTCAATACTAAAGTACATAGAACTTTCAGGATAAAATTCTTTTAAAAAGGGTACAATTATAAATCCCATTTTTCTAATTGATGGTATTTTGATCATTTTATCTTACAGAGGTATTTTTATCATTTTTCATAAAATACTTGTCCGAATATAATAATTAGAAGTTGACACTAAATTGAAGTTTTTTAAGACTTGGCCTAATGTTATAAACAATATTGTCTACTTTAATCTAATCCTTAGAGTCATATGATTTTGTTCTTGACAATGGACCCAACTCCATCTAAAAAAATCTCTTTAACAACTTAGTTTTATTTTCACATATATAACCTAATAACTTTTTTTCTCATTTTGCTGTGGGATAGTCTAGCATCGTACTGGAGATGGTTTTAATACTACATTGTAAGACTTGGCCTAATGTTATCAATGATATTATTCGTTTTAGCGTAACCCTTGAGTCGTACAATTCTATTCTTGGCAATAGGTCCAAACCCATTCCAAAAGTCCTTGTTAACAACTTAATTTTATTTTCACATATATAACCTACTAACTTCCCTTCCTATTTCAATGTGAAACTCAGACTTATACCTGTAGCCATTTTGAAGCCTACTAAGAGTGGCTCGTTGTCAATGTCTTCTTATCCTGACGCCACTCATACTCTAAGATCGAGATATTACAATCTTAGTATATGATTTGAGAAGAATTAGATGAAAAATTATTAAGAATGATAAAGGTTCCATTTTAGGCTTTCATAAGCATTTAAGATTCAGAGCTAAATTCTTGTCAATTAAGACAGGTAATTAGCCAACAAATTTTTCACTCTATCTCTATAGAGATGAATATCCATAATACAGGTCACTTTTCTAACTCAAAGAACACATTAGACAATCGTAATTACATTTTAGTCAATATACCCATATCATTTTCTATTAGTGATATGTCATTTATATATAATACAAAAAATATCATGGCATCATTAATATTCCTCTTGTAGATATATAGTACATTAATAATCTTAATAAAGTCAAATGATTTGATCGCATTATCAAATTATATATATACCTTATTCTGGAAGGTTGCTTTAATCCACAAATGGATTTATACAACTTACACACTTTATGACTATCTTATGAAAAAAATCCTATAGATAGTTCCATATATATGATATCCTTAATAAAATAATTAAAGAAGGATGATTGTACATCCATTTATCATATCTTATAGTCATAATACAAAAGCAAGCAATATTAGAATGGACTTTAGCACAGCAATTTGTGAAAAAATTTTCTCATAGACAACATTTTGTCTTTGAGTATAACTTTTTTCTACCAGTCTAGCTTTAAAAATATTCATTTTTTCATCTTTGTCAATCTTTCTTCATGTAAATCCATATACAACTAACAAGAATAATTCTTTCTGGTGGATCAACAAGTGACCATATATGATTAACATGTATGGAGTCAATTCACGATTTTGTGGCCTTAAGCCATCATCCAGAGTTAATATCTAATATTGCTTTTTTATAGTTTTTAAAATCCTCTCACTGTATACCTAATCCTATTATAAATGATTTAGAATCATTATCAGTTGAAAATATGTATCTGTCAGAAGAATATGATATCTTATAATATCTATGACGAATTTTGTCTACAGAAGGTTGAAATTCAGATCGAATAGGTTTATCACTATGAAGTTATTTATTTCTATTAATAGGCTCATCCATTTGAGAATGGTCATTATCAAACTTTTCAGACTATTCTGAAAGCTTGATTTTGCTACTGATACCACTTTCCTTTATGAATTGATTCTTGATAAACTTTGTACGTTTACTAATCAAAACCTTTCGATTAGTATAAAGTAGAAACAATATCCTAAACTATTTTTAAAATATCTTATAACTTGATCTTTCTCAAATTTTAAGTAGTTTCCCACATCATATCTTAGTGAAATTTTGGGAACTCTTTTGGATAAAGCTCTATTTAAAATATAAATTGTAGTATGGAGGGCATATCTCTACAGATAGGTTGATAAATTAGTGAAGCTCATCATTAATTGTACCATATCCAATAAAGTATGATTCTTTTCTTTTGATACTTTATAATACTGAAATGTATATTGAGGAATCAGTTGAGAAATAATGCCATTGACCTTTAGTTTATCTAAAAATTTAGTGTTTAAACATTCTCCACCATGATTCGATTATAGTATTTTAATACTTTTTCCTATTTGTTTCTCTATTTCTAATTTGTATTCTTTAAACTTTTCATCGAATTTGATTTATACTTCTTTAAGCATATATAACCAAATCATGAATAATCATCTATAAAGATTATAAAGTATAAGAAACAACCTTCGGCCATTTCACTAAATGGTTCATACACACATGTGTACATCAATTCAAAAACTTTAATGGCTTTTTCCCCTTATTTTACAAAGGATAATTCGATCATCTTTCTTTGAAGATAAGATTCACAAGTTGGGTAAGGTTCAAAACCTAATAGACTTATAAGTTCATCTTTATCCATCTTTTCAATCCTTTTTTGCTCTAATATGACCCAATCGATAATGCTATATCGGTTTTGAATTGATTTTATTTTTAGATCTATTTTATCAATGATATTTATCATGTTAATCGCATTTGTTTCATGAACATATAAACAATTTATACCCAAACCATTGCCAATTAATCTATTTCTTAAATAAATGGAACATCCTAATCAAACATGTAACCATATTTACATATTTGATTAATAGATAAAATATTTTATTGACTGTATCACAATACACCACTTTGTATAGTACAAAAATTTGACTTGTATGCAAAACCAATTTGTAAGTTCTTGAATATTTGATAGCAACTGTTACTCTATGGGCCATCTTTAACGTTATTACACTTCTCTCAAGTAACGTTTTACTTTGAATGTCCTATAATAACATACAAATATGTGAAGTGGAAACTAAATCTATTATTCAATACTTTAAATCTAAAATAACATTTAAGTTAGATTGAATAATATAGAAAGAAAACGTACTTTATGCTTTCTTTATACTCAGACTTTCAAGTCAAGAGAACAATTCCTCTTTCAATGACTAAGCTACTTATGACATGACACTCATCTTTGATACTACCCTTTCATTATTCTTTTGTAAAAAAAACTATTTCTTTTAACAATTCAGAGATAATCTATTCTTGTGTAGTCAAAGTAAACATAATCAATAACAGTTCAAAGTTAGGAGGGAGAGACTGAAGTATCTAGTCAGTCTGTAGCACATGATCTAAACTAAACTTTAAGGCATCTAATTACCATCTAGGGTTTATCATCTTCAAAATAAGGTTGTTGACAATTTAACCATCTAACCTCAAAGTCTCTTCGAATAATTCTACTAAAGAGAAATAGATTTTATAGGCATATAGTATGTCTTGAAATCTTACTAAGGCAACCCAAGAGGTAGGGTTAAATTGGGTTTCAAAAATTTATTTCAAAAATAACCTCAATCTTATAAAAATCTCATGACCACAAAAAATACACAAATAGAGAGATTAGTGTAAGAGAAGAATGTGAAGCACGATTTTATAGTGGTTCGGCTAACTCAAGCCTACATCCACTTTCTTCAAGCACCACTTGAAGATTTTCACTAATCAAACCTTATAAACCCAAGATCTTAAAATTATGGTAAGCTGCTATGACTAGCATGATACGGATGGATTTAATCATAGTCACGAGTGAAAAGCTCTCCTTATAATTCAAACCTTGTTTTTAAGTGTACCCCTTCACAACTAACCGTACCTTATATGTCTCTATCTCACCATCCTTACTAAGTTTTCTCTTAAAGATCCACTTACAGCCAATAGGAACAATTCTTTTTGGTGGATCAAGAAGTGTCCAAACTTGATTGGCATATATGGATTGCATCTTTGAATTCATCGTCTCTAGCCATCTATCGAATCCTTATTCATGATAACTTCTTCATAACTCCTAAGATCATTAGGATGATCAGCTTGTCCTACTAGGTAAGAGTCAAACTCTTGCTCATTTAGGAGATCTTATTGCTCAGTAGGCATGATACTCTGTAAGATTTTTTAAGCGACATCTGAACTAGAACTGAGGTTTGCTCATTGGAAGGTCTAGCTTCTGTATCATCGAATTGAGCTTCTAAATACCCTTCTTTAAGCTCAATCAATCTACCTGCACCACCTTCCTTTAAAACCTCTTCTTCTAAGAAGTGTGCATTTCTACTTATTGATATACTTTGATCAGTAGAAAAGTAGAAATAATATCCCAAATTATCTTTAGGATATCAGATGAA
>JAVXUL010012915.1:0-12281 GCA_035590515.1 Trichilia minutiflora | reverse complement strand
AACACTTCTAGTAGGAGTACATACAGTGATAGGAAATTCTAATACATCTAGAGCCCCACCCAGAAGTGATGCAAAATATGGTGAAACAAAAGAATGAGTTGCGCCAGGATCGAACAAAACTCTGGCATGCTGATAGTCCACGAGAAGAATACCTGCGACAACAGCATTGGATGCTTAGGCATCCTGAGGGGTCAAAGCAAAAACTCTAGCTGGACCCCTGTTAGAGGAAGATCGTCCCTTATCCCCTTGTGACTGACTCTACCCATAGACCTTTGATCCCCTCGCTCTCTATCTTTTGGAGGTGGCATTACTGAGGGAGGCTGATTGACTACTGATTGCAACTGGTTTAAAGGGCAGTTTCGCTGATATGGCCTACTTGCCCACATCGATAACAGGCACCCAAACCTTTCAAACATTGCCCAACATATGGGCGTCCACAGTATTGGCATGGAGGAATGGAAGATTACGCCACTGAGATTGAAGACACCGCTTGAGAACTAGCACCCTGATTAAATCGTCTGTCAGGAATTCTACCCTTAGAAAACCCTCCTTGAGCAGGTATATTTTTAACAGCAGACTCACCCCTAGATCTGCTATACTCCAGCTGATGGAATTTTCTTGACTCATATGGCCTTGGCTTTTACGTGATTCTCTTTCTGTCCTCCTATCTTGGGCCCTTATCTCAAATCTATAAGCTACATTCAGAACCTAAGTGTAGGTAGTGGTCTTTGAATTAGGAATGGAGCGATACAAGTAGTCTCGAAGGCCATTTACAAATCTTTTGGCTTTCGTTTTGTCTGTACTCACCAAATGAGGGGCATAACAAGACAGACGCGTGAAACGCGCATTATACTTAGCCACTGTCATATTTTCTCCTTGGACTAATTGCTCAAACTCCTTAGCTCTGGCATCCTTCAAGCTCTGAGGGAGGAAATGAGTTAGGATTAGAGAACTAAACTCTGACCACTCCAAAAGTGGCCTTGATTCTCCTCTATTTTGTACATAGGAAGTATAACACTCATAAATGATATCCTGGAGTTGGAAGCCTACCAACTGCACAGCTCTTGCTGAAAAACACCCTAATGTAATGCAAAACTTATTAGATTCTTCAAGAAAATCGATCGGGTCAAAGTCAGGTCCCGTCCCAAGAAATGTGGGTGGATGCATTTTTCTAAAGACTTGAAGTGTCACTGTCACTTCATGCCTTTGGGTTACTAGGGCTGGGGCTGACATTGGAACAAAATCTAGAATGGGATCTAGAGCTGGAGATACCTGAGGTTGAGCTAAAGGAACTTGAAATTATTGTTGTTGTTGCCTTAACAATTCCACTATCATTTCTATGGTCTGTTGCATGCGCTCTACCCTTGTGGCAGTAATATTTTCAGCTGGGCCTGCTGCCCTCTCATCTACTCTTTCTCCTATACCTTCAACCCTTCTCTTACGAGGATGTCCTCAACCACTAGGTGTTGGTTCTCGAGGCACAGAGGAACCTTGGTCAAGGACATTAGTCTAAGGAGCCCTACTCACTCTAATTCTTCGCCGAGGTGGCATGCCTATCTACAAGCACAAAAATTGAAAAGGGTCAGACTATCTGGAGATTCCATAATCCAACATGAATTAAAAGGGCAAACTATATAGATCGGATATCAGAGTAGTGTCTTGCATACAATATCCCGAACATACTGCATACAAGACTCTACCCTCACCATACAGTCACCAACCTTTAGATCAGCTCTGATACCAATTTTAGCATACCCCAGCAAACCTGTAATGCGATCGACAGGGAAACAGGTAAATCCTAAACCCCCTAAGCCTCATACATCATGCAACCTATACACGTACTCATTATGACCTTTTATATATATGATCATACAGCCACCATAGACATAATACAAGATAATGTATAATATGGATGGAGTTTATCCATTCAATTTCAGGAAAGGGCTTCACGCCTAGTAAACTAACATAAATCTATAATCGTAGTGCATATACATACGTGCACAAATAACGATAAATGACAAATATACATAACCAAGTCACAAAATATACATTAAGGGCCAATCCCCAATTAACTATATATATGGACCCAAAACCTTCCCTAATGATTGCATGTCGCCCTTGGTCCATTGGAGTGTCCTCTGAGCCTAACATCTTATACATCAAAAAAACCCTATAAAACAGGGGTGAGAGAGGGAATAAGTCTGGGAAGACCTAGTGAGAGGAATACATCCATATACATGTATAACTGTATATAGCTAAAGACAAAGTGTTTAATAAAAGCATCCATTCATCTACCTATGCATACACATATACATTTGTAATATACATCAAGCGCATATATCTTTTTTTGATCTATGTTTAGTGCTACACACTTGACTGGACAAAGGAACAATCATATCTGGATCCATGAATCAATCTGAGGCGCACACACACACATACGAATGCAATCACAACACAAAAATGTACTCCATATACTGCATACATATCAAACATAGTAAGCCTGCTCCTGGCCTTTATTTCCATTCAACACATCAAAGCTTCCCAAATTTCCATAGCAAGCACACGTTATAAGAATGTATATTTATAGATATCCAACCTAAAGTCCATAACACACTATAAGCATATTTGTATATAGTCTTTTATAAGCACATTTATTTCGACATATCTATATATACTTCTACCTCATGTTGTCTACATACGAGTCAACTTAATTCGTTAACATACATCATACAAATATTGCATAAGCAACTATATGCACATATGTAAACATTCTGATTTAAAGATAAAGTAAAAATTAATCACATATATTCTACTCACAATATGTTGAGGAAAAGTGGAAACAAACTCTAGTCAATGAATGCTAGGTGGTGGTGGCTCCCTCGAAGTATCTGCAATGCAAGATTAGTATAAATGTTAGAAAATCAATATTTCGTATGCGACAAGATAAACTAACATAGCTAGTGTCCCCAACACTTAACTCCTCAAAGTCTATACCTACGTAGCTATCCCTAATCCGCATCATATATATGACTTCATATAGTTCAATATGCTCAAGTTTACTAAATCAAGCATATAACAAAGAATTTTGTAAGTTTAATAACTTATAGCCATAACATTATGCAAACTAGGTAATCACTATAATAATGAAGTTGGAAAACTCACCCAAGTGTTCATTTACACTTTAAACGCTTTAGTTTTGAAAAAAAAAATCCCAAAAATGTGAACAGTGCTCTAAACATTTGTCCTGAGCTATCCTTTGGTTGAATCAACGAAATAAAACCTGTGGAGTGTAGTTTACATCAAGGGCAAGTGATTTATGGCACAAGACAAAAGTTTAATCGGTTGAGAAATGACAAATCAAGAGAAAACGAAGGAAAAGCCCTTGTGTTCTTTGCTGCCTGGAACTGACGAGGAAGATAGAGGCTTTTGTTGAGTAAATAACATGTAATGAGTGTATACTTGCTTAAATTATATAAAGGGAGCTGGACAAGTCATGTTTACCCTAATTTCTTGGTTAATTCTCTCATTTTGTTATTCTATGTAGACCGGCCAACTTCAAACCTTCGATTCTCTCTCATCCCAGATCCAAATTCCATTTTATTTCTTTCTGTGAAATCCTTATTCCGTCATCTTTTCATAGAAATAAATCGCTCATCAAACGGATCTCCTGATCAATGAAAATTTGCATTTATTGAACAGGTGCTCGGATGGCACATTGAGAGAACTTTTCTAAAACTTACCCTAATTTTTCAAATCTAGTCAATTTATTGACTAAATACGAATATGATATAAATAATATGATTTAAACCCAAACATCTATTTTATGAAAAGACAAAAATACCCTTATGCAAAAAAATGATGAAATTATTCTTGGATTAAAAATGTGATGGTTTGCTTGCTTTACCCTAGTAATCTTAACCCATTTAAATAGCCTTGATGCCTATGAAAACACAGGATATCACAAATTATTACATTTATAATATTCTATGCAAAGAAAGGCTTAAATTGTAAGAATTTTGGATGAAGTATAGATACTTAAAGATAAAGTATCAATACATTAGACAGCAAGTATCGATACATAGGACAAAGCAATGCGTGAGATTATTTGCTTATTCTTATTTCAAAGCAACGTATCGATACATGCTAATAAAGTATCAATATATGATTGAAAGAATAGTGAATATCGATACTTATATGCAAAGAGAATCGAAAAAGTGCGAAAATTAAAGAAGTATCTATACATGAACTATCAAGAAAATAAAGTATCAATACATTTAAAAGCAAGTATCGATACAGAACCATAATCTCTTATGTAAACAAATATCAATACATAAACAATAAGGTATTGATACATAGAACTACTCCAGCGATATCTTCAGTAAAGTATCGATACATAAAATAGGTTAAAAAAAATTTAGCAAAGTATCGATACATTAAGCATAAGGTATCGATACATGTCCTGTCAGCATATTATAACGACTAGTTCAAAGCATTAAATGTTACCATTAATGAAGAACTCAGAGAGCCATTGAAGTTATTTATTTCAGATATAAATACAATCAAGTTTGAAGTATAGAATGTTGTTGAAGAACAAATTGAGAGCATACAATAGAAAAACATTCTCATGTAAAAATAATGTATTCGTATTTGATCATCATCTGTAATAAATTCTAGAGTGAGAAAACTCAAAGCTTGTTATATATACTCTCTTTTGAGAGATTATTTGTTTTCTCTGATATTTCAGATACATATTGATTTGGGTTTCTCTTCACCCGTCATAAGAACAAATTACATTGGGTTACACTTCACCCGCATCAAAAAAATTGTATTTGTGGTTGCCCTTCACCGTTTAAGAAGGAGTTATAATTTGGTTGCTCTTGACCCATATAAACTAAGATTTAGTGATCCTTGGTGTGATTGAATTCAATCAAAAAGAGTGGATGTAGACTTATAATCAAACCACTATAAAAACTATCTGTGCAGTCTTTTTATTCTCTCTCCCCATTTATATTCTGCATTTAACTTATAGTGATCATTGTATCTATTGCATTCAATTTTCATAGAAAAGATCTTTATTTCTTAACAAACGTTTAAAAATCCAATTCACTCCCCTCTTGGTTTTTGCCATCTAGGCCTATAATAACCTTAAAATTGAACAGCGTACCAAAAAAATCAAGATACTAGAAGAAGGGAAAGAATAAGAGAAAGATTAGATAGAATTGAGAGAGAGAAATTGTAGAAGATAACAATCAACAACAAGCTCTCAAAGATTATTTCAGCCCGATGGTCAATGATAACTACTTTGGCATCGAAAGACAAGTGATCCAAGCAAATAATTTTGAGTTGAAGCCTACACTCATCAATATGGTTTAGCAAAACCAATATGGGGGTTTATCTCATGAAGACCATAATATCTATTTGGGTACTTTTCTGGAGATTTATGATACAGTAAAGATGAATAATATCTTTAAGATACCATTAGATTGAGATTATTTCCTTTCTTTTTGAGAAACTAAGCTCGAGGATGGGAGGAGCTTGCTCAAAAATTTTTTTCCAAAATTTTCCTTCTATCAAAAACTTCACAATTGAGAAGAGAAATTATATAGTTTAAACAATTGAATTGCCTTTATATTCAAAGATTTGATTAGAAGATGTCATCAGCATGGTTATCAAGATTAGTTTCAGATTCAACTCTTCTATAATGGGTTGAAAGAGCAAACAAGAATTATTATGGATATAATACTCAGAGGAATCCTCTTGTCAAAAGCTGCAGAAGAAGCTCAGTTATTGCTTGAAAAGATGATCTCAAATAATTATTAGTGGTCAAATGTAAAAAATTAAAGAAGAGTTACTGGTGTGTACAATGTTGATCCGATAGTAACTTTGATGGCCAAGTATCAACCTTGACGAGCAAACTTTCAACCATGATAATAATTAAAAGTGATTCAACCGAATAACAAGTGACTGTAACTAATAGTTCTTAGTCAAGGATGCAAGATGAACAAAAGCAAGTATAATTCATCAATAATAGAAATTTTAAATTTTAAAATAATAACCTGTCAAATCAATATCATTCGGGGCTAAGACATCATGAGATTCTCTTATGTGAAAACACATAATGTTTTAAAAGAGCCATCGGGTTTTATCCCAAATCCAATTAAAAAGAGATATTCGTTGAAGGATTTTATGGGATATTCATAAATATAACTCATGAAAGGTTCAACAAAAGTGATATAAGGATGGACAACATAAAAACTCACAGTATTAATATGAGAGCTACAATGAAATCTTTAGAAGTGCAAATTGATCAGCTAGCAAAGGTGATAAAGGAACAATTAGGGAGAAAATTTTTAAGTGATATAGAGAGAAATCCTAGAGATCAATGCAATGTCATTACATTGCGAAGTAGAGAAAGGAAATAGTTAAGCCTAGTAAAAAAAGAGAGAAAGTTAAGAAGAAAAAGGAAGTTGTATTTTTTGAAGAAGAAGTAGTTTCTTGAGATTTTTTGGAAGAGCCACATTAACATCCCCTTGGCAGAGGCATTAAAGCAAATGCCCAACTAAAAAAAGTTCATAAAGAAAATGAAGTCAAGAAAAAGGAGACTAGAAGAAAATGAAATGGCGAAGCTTGGTGAAGAAAGTAGTGTTATTATTCTCTAAAGGAGCTACCATGAAAGCCAAAAGGTCTTGATAGGTTTACAACCCCTTTTATAATTGAAAATTTAATATTTGATAAAGCTTTGTGTGATCTCGTAGCTATCAATCTTATGCCATTATTATTTTTTATGGATTAGGATTTCAAGCGGCTAAGGCTACCACTATTGTATTACAAATAATAAATGGATCACTTTTGTTTGTAAAGGGGGTAATTGAAGATTTACTAAGAAAGTGGATAGGTTTATTTTTTGATTGACTTTGTGATACTTGATATAGACGAAGATCCAGAAATAATTATTATATTAGGTTAACTTCCTTTACCACTAGGAGATCACTTATTAATGCTCATGAAGGAAACTTGGCCTTGTGGATTAATGAAGATAAGGTTAGTTTTAGCATTTATAAGACAAGAAATTTTCAAGTGAAAGATAAGCTTGCATTTAAATTAATGTTGTTGATGATTATGTGAAAAATATATAATTTATTTTTCAACCAAAGATCCTTTAAAAGATTGTTTGGTGAATACAGAGAAATATAAGTCTTTATTATGGATTGAAAGTGAGAGGTATTTGTTTAAAAATAAAAGCATGTTATAAGAAGATTTAGACGATTGCTTATTAAGTAAGCAGTCATGGAAGCATAAACCAGAGAAGCAATTAGGCGCAACTGAAAGGAAAGAAAACGTAGAGACTCAAGTGCTCAAGCAACTACCCGTGCACTTGAGATATATATTTTTAGGCAAATGCTCAACATTTCTAGTTATTGTTATTTCATCATTGTCTATTGAGGAGAAAGAAAAGTATTAATAGTGCTATAAAGATATAAGTTGACAATAGGTTGGTCTATTAATGATATCAAGGGTATAAATTTAGCCATATATGTGCAAAAAATATTGATGGAGGAATCATTGAAACCCACCATTGAACATCAAAAAAGATTGAATCCAGACATGAAGGAGGTCATTCAAGTTGAATTCTTGAAGCTACTTAATGTTGCTATTATTTATGTAATTTCGAATAACTCGAAGGTGAGCTCAATGTAAGTGGTACCAAAAAAGGATAGAACCACGATGGTTAAGGCTGAGAATAATGCATTGATCATCGAAGGTTGAGCAAGATGACAAGAAAAAATCATTATTCGCTACACTTTATTGATTAAATGCTTGATAGATTGGCAAGTTATGAATATTATTGTTTTCTTGATGGATACTCTAGTTACAATTAAATTACCATCACTCTAGAAGATCAAGAGAAAACCACTTTCACTTGCCCTTATGGCACTTTTGCCTTTTAAAGGATGCTATTTAGGTTATGTAATGCACCAGCTACATTTTAAAAGTGTACAATTGCCAGTTTTCTAACATGGTCGAAGAGATCAAGGAAATTTTCATAGATGATTTCTCTATTTTCTAGAGCTCTTTCCATAATTATCTTAACAACTTCGTATCAGTTCTCAAGAGATTCCAAAACACAAATCTTATCCTTAACTGAAAGAAGTGCCATTTTATGGTGAAGAGAAGGATCGTATTGGGACACTAAGTATCAAGGGATGGTATTGAAGTAGACAAAGTGAAGATCTCATTGATTTAACAATTACCCCGTCTAGTTAATGTAAAAGGGCTTAAAAGCCTCTTGGGACATGTCAGATTCTATAGAAGATTTATAAAGGATTTTTCAAAGATGGATAAACTAATATGTTTATTGTTGGAGAAATAGGTTTGCTTCAATTTTGATAACCAATGCCTATAAGCATTGAAGACCATAAAAGAAAAGTTGACTTCAACCCCTATCATGATAACACTAGATTAGAGAGAGCCATTTAAAATAATATGTGATGTTAGTGATTTTGTAGTGGGTATAGTGCTCGAATAAAGAAGAGAGAAAATATTTGAGACCTATTTACTATGCTAATAAAATAATGAATGAGGCTTAGTAAAATTATACTACCAACGAGAAGGAGAAATTGCAGTCGTATATGTAATTGAGAAATTCAGGCCTTACATTTTATGAAGGAAAATGGTGATTTACACATATCATGCCATCATCCATTATTTGTTCATGAAAAAAGATGCAAATCCTATATTAATTTGATGGATTATCTTCTTATAAGAGTTTGACATGGAGATTAAAAAAAAGAAGAGGAGTGAAAATCTTGTAGCTGACGTTCTTTCAAGGATTCAAGGAGAAGAGAGCCAAATAATGGCAATTCAAGAAGAATTCTTTAATAAAAAATTGCTAAGAGTTGATAAAGTAGTTCTTTACTGTGTAGATTTTGTGAACTACTTAGTTTATAGAGTTCTTCCCCTAAATTTTTCATTCTAAGAAAGGAGAAAATTTTTGCATGATGTGAGAGTTATTTGTGGGATGACCTTCTCCTTTTCAAGCAATGCTCAGATCAAGCAATTAAAAGATGTGTTCCTTGACAGAAGAACCAAATATTCTCCATCATTGTCATTCATCATTGTATGACAAACATTTTGAGCCTATACAAATAGCTACAAAGTTTTTACAATTTGTTTTTTATTAGCTAAATATCTTTAAAGATAGTTATACTTTTGTGAAGACTTGTGATAGGTGTCAAAGAGTGGGGATTATCTCTTAGTGTAATAAGATGCCTTTGATAACAGTAATAGAGGTAGAGATTTTGACTTGTAGGGTATCAAATTTATAGAGCCATTTTCGTAGTCATATGAAAAAAGTTACATTTTGCTTGCCATTGATTATATGTCCATGTAGGTCAAAGCAAGACCAACCACAACTAATGATGCTTAAGCGGTAACAAATTTTTGATATTTTCACACGATTTGGCACTCTTTGTGCTATCATTAGTGATAAAAGATCCCACTTTTGAAACTCATTTTTCAATGGCTTATTAGTAAGGTATAGAGTGAAACATAAAATGACATCAACATATCATTTATAAAGCAATAAGCAAGCTGAAATCTCCAATAGAAAGATCAAAAAAATCCTTAAGAAGATGATGAATACTTAAAGAAATGATTAGGCTTTGAACTTAGATGAAGCTTTGTAGGCATATAGAATGGCATATAAAACTTCAATATGAATTTCTCCCTATAATTTGATTTTTAGGAAACCATGCCACTTGTTTATGGAATTGGAGTAACTAGCATTCTAGGCAATAAAGAAATTAAATCTTGACCACAAAGCAGTTAGAGAAACCTATCTTCTTTAGTTGAATAAGTTGGATTAGTTCTGAAATCAAGCCTAAGAAAATACCAAGTTTTATAAAGAATGTACCAAAAATTGCATGACATAAGGAACGTGAGGAAGGAATTTATGCAAGGGCAAGAAATTTTACTTTTTAATTCTAGATTGAAACTCCCTTGGGGAAAACTTTGGTCTAGATGGTCGAGACCTTTTATTGTGGAGAACATTTTTTTCATATAAAGTAGTAATTGTGAAGGATGAGGAAAGTGGCCTATCATTTTAAGTTAATGGGTAATGTACTAAGCCATATTATGGGAATGAATAAAGAAAGTTTGTAGATATTTCATTCAAGGAACCAGTGAAGTAAGCCAATACTTAGTAAAGTCTAGCTAGAGATATTAAACTAAGCACTTATTGAGAGGCAACCTAACAATTTAATTTCTATTATTTACCTTTCTTTCATTTGATTAGTTAAAATGTATTTTCCTTATTATGAAGTTTATTGTTTAGTTTTAATAGTACAGGTAAAAATGGAAGTCAAGGTAAGAAAATAGGACATAAGAGAAAATACTAGTCTAGATCTGCCGCTGCAGCGAGGAAAAATATCATCTCCACCATAATATGAGTTAAGGAGCATCGTTACAATTGTAAAAATTATTCTATTATAGCATGAAAGAGTGGGTTTCATTCTAAGTGTTAGAGATATAAGCTACAACAAGAAAAAGAAATTCTCCCGTTATAGTGTCGTTGGGTTTTTAACCCTAACTGAGGCATTACAATTCATATTTAAAAAAACTCGAAAGGCATTTTTTTTCCTTTTAACTTTCTCTCATCACCAAGGCAAGGTTTATCACTTCTTATGATCATCATCAAGGTACTTAATTAATCTCTACCTACATTGGTTGCCTTAATATTTTTAGTTAATTTTTATGGATTATTGTGTAAAGTTTGTTGATTTAAGTGAGTGGTTTGTGAGAGTAAAATTGATTGAGGTTTTGCTTACACATTGTGGTAAAGTAGAAGAATTGTTTATTATGTTGAACAGGTTGTTTAGATTTGAAATGTGAAGTGATTAATTTGTTAGGGTTAGTTTAAATTTGAATTTGTTGGTAAATTTGAGAAAAGTTTAGTAAAGCAATTATACTTAAGCAAAAGTCAACAGAAAAGGGGCTAAAGACTGAGAGGGCTGATAGGTTTGACAGTTTATGATTTATCTCAAGTTATACGGTGATTTTATTTTAAAAATTGGTTAAGAAAAGAGCAGGACTGAAAGAGAGAGGAATTGTATTTTAGAGGAATGACTGTACAATAATTAATAGAGAGATTCATCGTAAATCATGGGAAAACTATGTCAAATAACCCAAAACCAATGACAATGACTTTAGTAAAGGAATTTTATACAAATTCTAAAGGGATGCAAGGTCAAAGGTTAGCAATTAAAAGGAGAGAGGTGAAGTTTGATAAGGATACTATTAATAGAATAATACGAGTTTCGTTGATGAATGATGAGATAAGGGATATTACTGAATTAGTCAATTTGTATGAGTTAGAGAGAGATTGATACAGTAAGCTCGTAGAGTGGGCTAAGGTGTGGGGTGAGTATACCTTATTTTTTACCAAAAAATTAAAACCAAATATAAAGGTGTGGTACCATTTTCTGTGTGTGACATTGATCCGTTAGACTCATTTATTAGAAGTTAATAGGCAAAAGTCTCTGATGCTTTATACTTTAAAGAAGAAAAAGAATATAGATATAGGTTAGTAGATAACTCAAAATATTAATCATACACCCAAGAACTCTACGGTGGGACTTCTGTTTCTATCATTAATTCAAAGCTAATTGAAGTAGTAGTTCTTAAAGTGATTAGCCTATAAATACGGTACCCGAAAGGTCATACCACCATCAACACAATCGATCGTATTAGCAAAGTAAGTACTAGCACCACTAGTAAGCCAAGCTTATCAAGACAACCATCATAGTCATGACCAAAGCAATTGAAGTAGAAAAAGGCTATCGCGGTAGGTTTACTAGAAGAGCTGAGGTAGAATAAACGAGCATTAGATAGGCTAAATGGGAGGTAGAAGCATTTCATGAACCATGTTATTTTCTCATTAGAGAGCTTTAGTGCCATTATTCAACACCAAGGGTAGCTCATAGGTCATGACATTAGTTTATACCCTAGTTTTCATAATTTTGCCCTCTAGAGGATTCTAAATTAGAGGATAAAGATGAGGCCTCAAAGGATGATGAATTAGAAGATAAAAATGAGAACAATGATAAAGAGAAGAAGATACTTTTTTACACTGTGAGTGTACTTTTGAAGTATCTATTTGCATAGTTTTCATAATTTTGCTCTCCAGAGGATTCTAAATTAGAGGACAAAGATGAGGCCTCAAAGGATGATGAATTAGAAGATAAAAATGAGAACAATGATAAAGAGAAGAAGATACTTTTTTA
>JAVXUL010012894.1:0-12281 GCA_035590515.1 Trichilia minutiflora | reverse complement strand
GATCGAACTTGCCAAAAATTTGGATTTTCACTTTAATAGGCCCCACACGAGCCTAGGATCACACCCATAACCCCATGGAACATGAAATGAATGCAGACGTATGGATGGAAGATGTAGGAAATAACAATTATACCCTCAGGGTGAGGTACGGGTCGTTACATTTAAAGTATTAAAAACATAAAAGAATCCACTCACTAGTTAGGGAGGGTACACACTCCCTAGAGTTCCTCGCTCAGGTCGCGTTCCTACTCCTCGCTATCTAAGCCTATACACATATATCAAAACTCCATAAATTCACATTCTAAATTACAAACGAGACTCGTATGCAAGGAATGCACTTAACCCGAATACCCAAAATTGATTTAGACTCAAAATCGGCTAAAACTCCTCTTAACTCAACCGATCATCTCATTCTCGACACCCACAACCCACATTGCATCTAGAATGATGCATTTCGGCTCAATTTCACAATTCTTACAAATGGATCCCACATTCTTATATGAACAGTAACTTAAGTACTATTCATAATCATGCACATATTTCTAAAAATCTCATTTCTAGCTTCCTATGACTTCTTCGACTCTATTACAACCTAAAGAATATTTTAAAACTAATCGAAATGCGATAAATCTACGAAAATCCAAACAAAAGCACATACAAATCAAAGTGATTAAAATAAGAAATGGGATACACAAACGGGTTAGAAATAGAGCTACGAATCTCGTGGTGTGGT
The DNA here is from genome assembly GCA_035590515.1 of Trichilia minutiflora. Lineage (NCBI taxonomy): Eukaryota > Viridiplantae > Streptophyta > Magnoliopsida > Sapindales > Meliaceae > Trichilia > Trichilia minutiflora. The sequence continues at coordinate 11,548 of JAVXUL010012894.1, read as the reverse complement.
CGATTTCCTTTAATTTGGCTCGGAACACTGAAAACCCCAAAATGAGCTCCGAAATCCTAACTTTTCCCACTCGATTCTGGTGCTTCTTACCACAAATTGAAGTTACCAATGCGTCCTATACATGGAATGTGGCAAAATGGTGGAAAGAAATCAAGAAAAGAATGAAAAACGAAATGTGTGTGTGTGTGGAACAGAAGAGGAATGAAGGAGGAGAAGAAGAGGGGAAGAAGAAGAGAAACGGGAGAAAGAGGGGGTCAGCTTCCCTTTTTATAAGAGTGGGGACAAAATTATCATTTTGCCCTTGACTATTTAAGAAAAGAAGCTTTCAGAAGGGGGTAATTTTGTCTTTTCGTACGATTCCTTTGATCGAATCACACCCTTCGTTCGACTGAATGATGTTTCATTCGAACGAAGTCAAGCTTCGTTCAATCGAGAATTCTCGAGCTCTCTGGAAAAAATCTGGTGCCCTTGGTTCGGTCTAATGAACCAAGCTTTCGTTCTGTCGAATCCCATTCATTCGAACGAACCCGACTATTCGTTCGACCAAATGCTTCTCACTTAGAGTTTTCTCTTGTGCTCAAGTTCTCGATCAATTCCCAACATCCATTCTCATTCCTCAATCATTCTAACTCTTTCAAAATCTCAAATCAACCCTTAAAATATTATAAATCCTTATAGAACCCGGACGTACATTATTAAAAAGACGAAAATACCCTTGTTTAGGAACACGGGGTATAACAATCTACCCTCCTTACAAAAATTTTATCCTCGAAATTTACTCATACGCAGGATACCATTAGAACATCAAAGAACTGGTAAATTCTTGAAACCAAAACCCTTAAAATTGAAATACCTATTTTCGCATCCGGATTAACTGGAGTCTACGCCTGATTCATAGCGAAAATCCTTGCCTGTTTGTGACTCTGATCTCGAGTCCTCTGAGTACTTTGTTGCCTCTCAGAAGAGCCACCTTCTCTAAATTCTCGGTTAGCTGAAATCGTTGCCTGCATCATCGACGGTTGCTGCAAGCTACTAGGGTAGGGACCTGATATAGAAGGGTCACCTGTCTCTGTTCTAACTAGGTTAGGACAATGTTTCATCACATGGCCTAGTTGTCGGCAATGGTAACATATAGAAGGTAGCCAATAGGTGCCACTATGATATCTCCTACAATTCCTGCACCGATTGATTGCCTGATCTTGATTAGAACCCTGTACTGACCTCTGAGTTGATGTACTCAATCTAGATGGTCTCGGATCCCGTGGAAAGAAAGATGGATTACTGGACGGACTAAGAGATGAGGGACTACCCGATGAGTCACTGCTATGACCTTTCTTAGGTGGCGAATCTATTGGAGATCCCACTTGAACACTCAAATCTTTTCTCTTCTGAAACACTCCTCGGGATTTTCCTTCTCCCACTAACTTTTTAGCCTATAATGCCATCTGGATCATTTCCTTGTAACCTTGATTACCGGTCAGCACCATCTTTTCTCTAATCTCAAAATTTAATCCTTTCTCAAACTTAGCACAAAAGCTTTCTTCATTAGCAAACTCAGGGATAAATTCTACTAACTCTCTCAGTTGGGTTTCATACTCAATCACTGTACTTCCCATTTGTTTCAACCTCAGAAACTCTTGTTTCTTTTGATTGCAGTGGAACGGAATATAATACTGATCCTTAAATTCTCGAACAAAATCATCTCAAGACAATGATGATGTCGTCCTAGCTTGCACATTAGCCCACCAAGCAGTTGCACTATCTTCCAATAATCGAGTAGCCACCTTCAGTTTCAGCTTATCCTCCAATTCCATATCCTCAAAATTCCTTTCTAATTTCTTCAACCACCTGCTCACTTCGGTGACATCTGCAGAGCCAGTGAAAGGTACACTCCCCAGTTATCTAACTTCTCTAAGCAGCTTAGAAAGCTTCAAAACTGGTTTAGATGGCTCTGCTGCTGCAGTGGTTGTAGTAGTTCCTGGATATGGGTATGGATAGGGATAAGGGTATGGCGTCGATCCATGTTGACCCTGTGTTTGAGCAAAGTTCTGGGCATTCCAATATGCCATATATGCAGCCCACGCATTTGGTGTCATAGGAGGTGGCATTCCCGACCCTGGGAATGGATACTGAGGAGGAGGTGGCATGTTAGCCTATCAGCATCTGGCTGAGGTACAAAAGTTGATTCACCATGTCCTTCCTCCCCGAAAACTCTTTCTCTTCGAGATCTATCTCTTTCCCTTTCTGATCTCGACGACGTATCAAACTACACACAGAGATTAAAAATTTAAATCCCGTATACGCAGCTATATATACCAAGGAGGTGGTGATGCATGATCTATGACTCAACTCACTAAATCTACTGGGATGCTTTTCAAAATCATTCAAAAATTAGACAAAACAATTCCCAAAACATGTTCAATCTTCAACACAATCACATTGAAACCAAAAGCTCTGATACCACTTTAGTTACCACACCCTGACCCGTGAGTCCCACTTATGACAACCGCCACAAATTTCTAATAAGCATTTCTTAGGCCCAGAACGCTTACTAAGAGCCTGTAAGGCTAAAATCATAAACAAATATAAAGCACTTCCAATAAAATTTCTTTCCGACACCCAAACTTCTTCTCAATCAAAAATAACTCAAGCACTTCTAAAACATTTATCATCAAATCTATCAAATACAATTACACATCATTTTCCAAATTAATTTATGAAATAATAATAAAAATATTTGATTACAAACTTCAATAACACCATTTCATCAAAATTTCCATATTTCTGGGAATAATGAAAAACATGTAAGCCATACAAATCAAATGACGCTCCCAGTGAATTCAATGCAGTGAGAGTGAGTCAAGTATAGGATCAATACCTACAATATCCGCTTTCGATGCAATCACCACCATCCACGCTACCACTACGCTAAATTTGTGAGTGGGAAAAAGGGGTGAGCATACTAACGTATACTCAGTGAGGGAGACAAAAACGATAAAACTGTATAATAAAAATAAATATAAACACAATCATTATCAAGCAATATTTATTCCATTAAAAACACTGTAAAGAAAGCTCGTTTAAACCATCCTTTCCATTTTCAATTTAAAATGAATCAAACACTCAGCAAATCATCGAGTATAGCCAATCTTCTAGTAGTTACACTGATCAGGCGTAATTCCGAGCCATCAGTGAGTTTTATATGCAGATAAAACATGCTGTTTAAAAATTATATTTTAAATGCAGAAACTAAAACGATGCATGGTTTAGTTAGAAAATAAGCCACCACTGATGTTGGCTGTCAAGTAGTTACGTGGTGATACTCGTGATTATCCTCTACAAATATACAGCTCCAGATAATCCACTATCTGGCACACACTAACCTGGGTGGCCTCCTCGAGGTCCATCCTCAAGCTACTATACATCAAATCTCCAGACGGACTATCATATGTCCTGATCTGGCACTCACTCACCTAGGCAGCCACCTCATGGTCCTCTTCCAGGCTACTTCACATCACTAACCTAGACGGCCTCTCACTAGGTCTGTGTTAGGCTACCTCATACAACACTCACCTAGACGGCCTCTCACTAGGTCCATCATCCTAGGCTACCACATTAGCACTCACCTGGGGTTCACATCACAGTGAACTCTCCCCCAGGCTATCACACTGTAGATACAGAAATCACACAGGCAATTATGGCCAATAATAACTGGGGCCCTCTCGGCCTTATCACCAAAATATCAACATAAAACATAATACCAAAATATAATAAGAAAACCTAGCCCTCAGGCTACATCATCATAAATCAGAAAATAAATCATAAATTCTGGCTCGCCGACCGTATCACCACATAACAGAAACCAAAACTTGGCCAACTGGCCTATCATCGTACATAAATCACCAAAACACGACCCACTAGTCAAATCATCATTAGAAAATCCATATGAAAGCATAGCATAAATAAAAATTGGCCCAACAACCATCATTCACATAAAATGCATATAAACTCGTAAGCCAAGGAAATCAATTGGCTCTCCGGCCATAAACCAATAAACAGAAACATCGAAAGCTATAATCATTCTTACTATACAAACATATCTAAAACAGAAGCATTTGTTCTAAAGGTTCGACATTTATCAAATATATATAGAGAAGCATCAAAAATCATTTAAAGCATTAAAAACGTAAAAGAATCCACTCACAAGTTAGGGAGGGTACGCACTTCCTAAAGTTCTTCGTTCAAGTTACGTTCTTACTCCTCGCTATCTGAGCCTATACACATATATCAAAACTCTATCATTTCACATTCTAAATTATAAACAAGACTCGTATGCGAGAAATGCACTTAACCTGAATACCCAAAATTGGTTCATTCTTAAAATCAACTAAAACTCCCCTTAACTCAACCAATAATCTCATTCTCAACACCCACAACCCACATTGCATCTAGAATGATGCATTTCAGCTTAATTCTATAATTCTTATAAATGGGTCTCACATTCTTGTGTAAACAGTAACTCAGGTACTATTCACAATCATGTACATTTTTCTAAAATCTTATTTCTAGCTTTCTAACGAATTATCCAAGGTCTCTATAATCTAAATAACACTAGGAAACTATAATTCATGCATTAAAACTCAGAAATCTAATACGAAGCATAGTAAAATCCATACGAATAAAAGTTTATAAAATATGAAATGGGGTATACAGACGAATTAGAAATGGAGTTACGAACCTCGTGGTGTGGTCGGTTTCCTTTAATTTGGCCTGAAACATTGAAAACCCCAAATTGAGCTCCGAAACCCTAACATTCCTCTTTCGATTTCTGCACTCCTTGCAACAAATCAAAGCTACCAATGCATTCTAGACATGGAAGGCAATAAAATGGTGAAAAGAAATCAAAGAAAAGATGAAAAACAAAATGTGTGTGTGAGGGAAGTAAAGAATGAATGAGAGAGGAGAAGAAGGAAAGAAGAAGAGGAAAATCGGGAGAAGGAGGGGATAAGCTCCCCTTTTTATAAAAGTGGAGGCAAAATTATCATTCTGCCCCTGATTATTTAAGAAAAGAAGCTTCTAGAAAGGGGTAATTCTATCTTTTAGCATGATTCAGTCGATCGAATCGACCAATTCATTCGATCAAAACTAGCTTCGTTCGAACGAATGATGCCCTTCGTCCGACCGACCCTCAGATTCGTTCGATCGAATTATCCTTCAACTTTTTGGAATTCTTGCTGCTAACTTCGTTTGATCGAATGCATTTCGTTCGAACAAATTCAACCATTCGTTCGATCGAATGTTCCCTACCTTCACTTTTTATATCGATCGAATATCCAATCACTTCCTAACATCTATTCTCATACTTTCCTCTCTTTAACTCTTCCAAAATCTGACACTGGCCCTAAAAAAAAAATATTGCTGAAATCTACCGAACCCAAGCAAATATTTATGAAAAGTCAAAACTTCTCTTATTCAAAAACACGGGGTCTCACAACCTCGATTTGTTCGATCAAATTCATCATTTAGGTCGAACGAACCCTTGATTCATTCGATTGACTCGACGAAAAACCCTACAAATGATCAATTTGCCCTAATTCAAAAACTTCTCTTTTATAATTTTTTAGGGTAAAATAGTAATTCCGTTTTTCCTCACCGTTCTCTCATTTTCTCCCCTTCTCTCTTTTCTCTCACGTTCTCTCCTCTGCTCGCCATAAACCCAACATCGTATTTTTGTTTTTAATTAATTTCTCATTGATTTCTCACCACATTCTCCATTTTTAACTTCCTATAAACTTCAATTTGACGAAAGGAATGCAGAAATCGTAAGGGAGAAGCTAAGGTTTCGGGATCCGTTTTGAGGTTTTCTAAATTCCAAGTAAAATCGAAGTAAACCAACAGTATTATAAGGTAAATGGCATCATTTCTAACATGTTTGTATCTTTCATTTTGTATTTTATCAATTTTCAGATATATGGATTTTACTATTCATCCATGGGATTTTTGCTAATTTTATTGCATGTATTTAGGTTATTATGTATTTTTTAGGTTGTAAAGAGGTTGGGTGAATCATTAGGTAGCTAAAAATGCAAATTCAAAAAATATGATTGGATAAGAACAATGTTTGAGTTATTATTTTAATGAAAAAGTGGGGTTCACCCATTAAACTAGTGAAACTTAATCAAAATGTGTTAGTTTACCTCAAATGTGGGTTCGTAGTGATAGAAAATAGATAATCGGACGAGTAATGAGGATTTTAATTGATTTCTCATATTAGTCAAAGTTGAAAATCCAAAATAGAATACATTGCACACATACGAATCTCATTCGTAGTTAGAAATGTGTTTTAATATGATTTTGGCATATGTGGTTAGACGAAGATACACGAGCGAGGAACCCGTGCAAAGTTTTGAGAATCGAGGAGAATTAGGGAGTGTATACCCTCTCTAGACTGTGAGTGAATAACTTTATATTTTTATAGCTTTAATACAAATTTTGGTTATTTTTAATTATTTGCAAATGTCTAATAAGGATAACTTTATATGTTTTATGATTTTCATTCATATGCTTGCTTATTATATGTACATAATTTGAAATAAAAATGCATTTGTGTTGAGAAAGGGTTAGGAGGCCAGATTGATTTATGTTTAATAAATATTTTGATGCTTATGCTTATGTTTTCTTACGAATCTATTGGATATATATGATTATATGGATATATGTGTGCATATTGGTGATAACGGCCATGAGGGCCAGGATTAGGTTATTGTAACTATAGGGAGGTAGCCTAGGACGACCTGGGGAGAAGCTATCTAGATACGTGGAGGTGCACAGGTGGGGGATGGCATAAGGTGTGATATTGATGAGTTGTTGAAATTTGATTCGATCACCTGTGTATTTCATCGAGTTAGTCACGGATATCACCACGTGACTACTCGAGCCAACGTTAATAGTGGGCTTATTTTTTTAACTAAGTAATATATCGTTTTATTTCTAATAATTCAAAATAAGTTTTTATAAAGCTTCATTATTTTCACCTGCATACAAAATCCACTGATGGTCTCAGGAATACCTAGGGCCAGGGTAATTGAGAAAGAGAGTTAGCCTAATGATTTTGTATATATGTTTTACTCTTTTAACTAAATCAATTATTTTACCTCAAATCATTTTTAAATGATTTTTGAACCATACATTTGTATTTTAAAAGAATGCTTTACTTTATAAATTTTATATTAAGTGGTGTATTTATTTTAATACTTAGTTCACTCATGGAGTATACTCTCGTATACTCACCCCACCCTTACCTTTCAGTTTCAGGTTTAGAAATCTAGCTGAGCGTGTTCATTGATGATGATCCCTCTAGGTTTTTGAGAGCAGCAAGTATACCTATGATCTGACTGACTTGAGAATGTTTAAATTCTACTAAGAATGTAATGTTTACCTTTATTTTTATTTTTGGTATCTAACCTTTATAGATCGTAAAGAATTTATAAATTACATTGTTACTATTTTTACTTGCTTGATTATATATTGAAATACTTTGATGAATAGTATTTATGGTTTAAATTAAAAAGCTTTGAGAAATTTGGGAATTGTGGATGAAAGTACTTGGGAGTGTTTTTATATTTGTTTTTAAAATAGGTTTTTCATAAGCCTTACAGTCTCTCAAGATATATTCGGGGTTATTGAGTACATATTGGGAGTCTATGACAATTGTCATGTGTGAGAACCACAGGTCAGGACGTGACACAATGATATATCAGATAATTATACTAGTGTACCATTGTCTTTTGACATAAGGTATCATGGTTGTTCTCTATATTGAGATACATCATTTACTTATGTATATTGCATCGAGCTATCCATGCCTAGTGAAAGAAGGTTGATGGTAGTATATTCTTATTGTATGAGGATAGGTGATGAATAATATGGAACTTGCTAATTTAGATATTTGAGGTTAAGTTATTAGATAAGAATGTCATGCACGAGAATTGAATATCTGACCAGAGTAGATGATTTCTAAAATTAAGTTTTGCATATGTGGATACTATATATGATTGATTTTTTTATCCTATGGTCATGTCAAAGATTTTTTTATTATTTATTTTTATCAACTTCGAGGTACATAGAACGAGGAATCAAAGCTTTTTGTCATAGACATGCCCTCAAATCTATGGTGTTATATTTTTCTATAATTAATTATAAGGTTATTTATGATTAATAAAATAATAATTATTTTATTTTAGATTTATTTAATTGCTAATTTTAATTTTATATTTAATATAAAATGAGATCTTATAATATTTTATGTGTCGATGCTGTCTCAATAAAATGTTATGGATATAAATATAGAGTCTATAATTTAAATATATTCGAATGAGTTTTCGATTGATGTGATATCGAAGCGAAATTATGCCCGATGCTGAAGAAGTGGTTACTTCGTATGTGCCTCAATCTAAACCCCAGGAACAATATGAACCTTCACCACCTCAATACTACCAACCAAACACAGGGATGCCTCCGTCTATGACTTTTGAGGTATGGGCTGTCTTTATGATTTATTGGAATGTCCAAGGATTCACTCAGACACAGGGTCAACCAGACTCGATGCCATACCCATATCCTTATCCATTTCCTTATTCGTCGTCAGCATCTAGATCTGTTTTGAAATTATCCAAATTGATTAAAGAAGTTCGATAGTTGGGGAGTGTTTTATTTGGAGGTACCATGGATGCGGCCTTAGCTAATCGATGGTTTAAGAAATTAGAAGGGGACTTGAATGACATGGAACTTGAGGATAAGTATAAATTGAAAGTGGTTGTTCGATTGTTAAAAGGTAGTGTAGCTACTTGGTGGACAAATGTAAAAGTAAAAGCTTTAGTACAATTGACTTGGGATAATTTTGTACAAGAATTTTGAGACAAATACTTCAACACATTCCATTATAACTAGAAGAAGCAGGAGTTTCTTTGACTTAAATAAATGGGTAAAATAGTGACAGAGTACGAAACTCAGTTGAGAAAATTGGTTGAATTTATAACAGAGTTTGCTAATGAAGATAGCCTATGTATCAAGTTCGAGGAGGGTTTGAATTTTGGGATACGTGAGAAGATGTCACTGTCAAGGAATTAGGGGTATAAGAAGATGATTCAGATGGCACTTTGAGCTGAGAAATTGGTGGGAGAAAGAAGATCATAGAGCCAATTTCAGAAAAGAAAAAATTTAAGTATACAGGTTGGTTCATCATCTATGAAAAGTCGTAGCAGTGGTTCGTCCAACAGCACCTCTGCTACTAATTTTACAAGTAACTCTCTGTTTTCTCCTTAAGGTTAGAGACCCTTGAGATTTGGGTTAATAACTCAAGGTTTGAGGTAGGGCTAAAAAATAGATCAATGTAACAATTATAGATAATATCACACAGGTCCTTGTTAATAGCCATTAGTATGCTATAATTATAGAGAATCATAACATATGAAGAGATTCTGCCCTAAGTTAGGCAGAACAGAAATATATGGTCAGACTAACTAGTATCCTACACCCCAACAACAGTCATCAGTTGAGTAAGTTGTAGCTTTAGTAAGTGGGAGATCAAGAGTAAGTAGTTCATTTATAGCTTCCAGTAGTTCTCTGAGAACACGAGATTGAGTCCAGATCAGGATGTTTACTTTAGACCAAGAGCAAGCACAGACTAACTCAGATGTGGTGACTTATATGATTATAATTTTCAATCAACCTGTATACATATTAATAGATCCAGGTTATAATAAATCTTTTGTCGATACTGCATTTGCATCTCAAGTCAATATAAAATTATCACCCCTAGACTAGAAGTTCATGGTCCATACCCTATTAGGCCAGAGAATATTGAGGAAGACAGTATTTAGAGATTGTGTAATAGTAGTGAATGAAGTTGAATTAGTAGTAGATCTGATACCCTTGAGGATGGAAGACCTTGATGCTATACTAAGAATGGATTAATTATTGAGACATAGGGCAATGGTAGACTGCTTTACTAAGCAGGTTGTGTTTAAAAAATTGAGAAAATCAGAGATAATATTTATAGGAGAGCGAAATATTTTACCTAATTCCATGATTTCTGCAGTAGAGGCTCAAAGATTAATGAAGAAGGGCTGCCAAGGGTATTTGGCACATGTTATTGATACCACAACCTCTGAGTATTCGATTGATCAAGTCATAGTAGTAAGAGACTTTTCATATGTATTTTTAGACAAATTATGAGGAATGCCACTTGAATGAGAATTCAAATTCGGTATTGATTTAGTTCTGGGTACTATACTAATCTTAATGCTGCCTTATCATATGGTACCAACTAAATTTAAGGAATTAAAGGTTCAACTTTAAGATTTAGTTTACAAGAGATTTATTCGATCAAGTATATCATCTTGGGGATCGTCGGTGCTGTTTGTTAAGAAGAAGAATGAAACTCTATGATTATGTATAGACCATTGACAATTGAATGGGGTCACTATCCAAAATAATTACCCGCTTTCACATATTGATGACTTGTTTGATCAGTTACAAGGAGCAGATATATTTTTGAAGATTGATTTAAGGTCAGGGTATTATCAACTACAGATCAAGGAGAGCGATGTACCCAAAACAGCCTTCTGATTATGTTACGATCATTATGAGTTTCTTGTGATTCCTTTTACATTAACTAATACTTTAGTTACATTCATGGATCTCAGAAATCGAGTATTCTACCCATATCTCAAAAATTTTATAATTATTTTTATCGATGATATTTTGGTTTACTCGAGGACTAAGAAGGAACATGCTCAGTATTTATGAATTATACTGCAGATATTGAAAGAGAGAAGGTTGTATGCCAAGTTCTCAAAATGTGAATTTTAGCTTCGAGAAGTGGTATTCTTGGGACATGCAGTTTCAAGAGAGAATTTTTTTTATCATCGTAAGGTCGAAATGGTAGTGCAATGGGAAAAATCCAAGAATGTCACTAAAGTCAAAAGTTTCTTGGGTTGGCTAGGTATTACAGAAGATTTATTGAGGGATTTTACTTGCTAATTAACATGATTAATGAGGAAAGATATCAAGTTTGAGTGGGCTAAGAAATGTGAGCGAAGTTTTCAAGAATTAAAGAGTTGTCTCACCTCAACTCTAGTATTAACCCTATTTATTCATGGAGAGGGATATGTAGTATTCAGCGATGCTTCCAAGTAAGGGCTAGTCTATATACTGATGCAAAAAGGAAGGTAATTACCTATACTTCATGTTAATTTAAGAAACATGAGGTGAGTTATCCAACCTATAATCTAGAACTGGTTGTAGTAGTTTTTGCCCTGAAGATTTGAAAATTTTATTTATATAGAGAGAGTTGTCAGATTTTCACTCATCACAAGACCCTGAAATATTTTCTTACTCAGCGAAAATTGAACCTGAGACAGAGAAGATGGCTTGAATTGATCAAGGATTATGACTTGATCATAGACTATTGATCTCACTTAGATTGTGTACCCAAGTATAGGTAGTCTTATTGTAGAATGGTCCGGTGAGTCCAAGTGTCGTATCC
>JAVXUL010012883.1:0-12281 GCA_035590515.1 Trichilia minutiflora | reverse complement strand
GAGAGAGTTAATCATACTTTAAGTGTAAAATGATAAATTTAACCCTTAATACACATACACTTTTATGTACTCATCAAGGCACGTGAGGCTTGATATTGAGCGAATGAGCTTAACATCATCAAGCAAGTGATGCTCGACATCCAGCAAAAGGACTCTATATAAGGTAAGTAAGCTCTGCATAGCATAGATGAGACTCAGTATCTAGTAAAAAGCACTGTAGCATAAAGCAAAAGGTACTTAGCATTGTGCAAATAAAAGTTGTAATGCCTAACATCAAACAATGGTGTTTAGCATTGAGCGAACGAGCTTAGCATCATCAAGAGAGTAGCCGTAATGTCCCGTATTTTTGTTTAATGGTATTTTGATTATTTTACCCTATAAGGATATTTTTTCATTTTAAAAAACTTTTTATTCAGGTGTACTATTGATTAGTGGACTAGTATTGATGATTATTAAGTGATTTAATAAGTTTTTGATGTTTTGTTAAGATTTGTTAAGTTTTTCAAAAGTGTTCATAAGGTTCTCACTGCACACCTGTATTGATTTAAAAATCTAAATGATAACCCGTTTGTTTCTAATTAAATAGAACTCAAATACAAATGAAACAAATTAAATTTGAATCAAATATGAGGTTAGATAAGAGAGAATCAAAGCAAAAAATGAACTAGGTCGTTATCAGATTTTCATAAGATTTTTTGGGTAAACATCCATACTTCTAACCTAAATTTCTATTGATTGAGATGGAGTTTTGATATAAGATTTGTTTATATTGAAATAGGGTAGAAAGAGAATTCTATAGAAAGAAACAGAAGTAAAATCGAACTTCAGATGAGAGAGAAAATGGTATCAAAACACATGGACTTTAATGATAATTACCATCAGAGTAAGTGTTGATACCCAACTTAAAGGTATCGATACTTTGCAAGAATTTTATGTTATTTTCAAGCAAATATCAATATTTACTGTATAATAAATATAAGTATCAATACTTGATCTAAAAATATCGATACTTGGGACGAAAATTATGTTTTCGTGACATATATCGATACTTTTGAAAAAAAAAATAGTATATTTATCGATACTCAGCTCCAGAATTTCATTATTTTTATAGTTTTAAAGGAAAGTATTAATCTTTGGAAGAAATTATCAATACTTATGAGCTAAAATAGAATGTATTGATACTTTGAAGAGAAAGTGTCAATACTTTTCATGTGAATATGTGATATTATAGGAAAGGAGAGATAAATTCATCATAAGAAAGTATCAATACTTTGAAGGAAAGTATCAATACCCTAAACCCTAAAATATAATGTATCAATACTCTTCAAGGAAAGTATCGATACTTTTTGTAGATCTGCATGTATCAACAGTATTTTGACAAAAGAAAAATCTTATTTTGCTATCTCTAGAATCTTTTCTCTCCTAATTTCTTATGGATAATTTTGTAAATGTGTAAAGTATTATAAATAGTGGACAAGAGTAAGAGATGGACTATTTTTTCCATTGTCTTCTCTTCTATTTTTAGGTAAGAAAACACAATAGAGAGAGAGTAGAGAGAGAAAGATTATTTGATCATAACTTCCTAAATATTTGTCCAAACCATTTGTCCCGTTGAACTCTTGTCAATAAGGAGAACCCAATTTTAGTCATGTATTGCCAGAAAATTTGTCAAAACAGTAACCAAAGTGTATTGGAATTTTGATGAAAACATGAGATCTTCTGCTAAGAATTAAGAGAGTGTTCTTCTAAGCGCACATTAAGGTACTTGATAAGTTTTTAAGCATGATTTGAGTTTGATTCGTATTTGTGAATGATTTATGAAAATAGGTTTTCACTTTTCATTGAGGATATAAAGCACCAAGTATGATATTGATGCATTAAATGAGAAATAAGTGGATTATGGATGGATTTAAGATGACTTAGAATTATTAATTTAAGTTTTCAACAAGAGTCGAATTCTCTGAAAATGACAATATTCATAAGGCTAATTTCAGGGTCCATAAATTTTATTTCAAATATCCATTTCTATCATGCTTGCTATCAAATTTAATCCTTATATGTGCAATTTAAGATGATCCAAATCTCACCAGATTTCGTTAAGTATTTAAAAAGTTATGATAATTTTTGTAAAGATACGTATATTAAGATATGAATGTACGACACTCAACTTTAGTGAATTTTTTGTATTGATACATTCTGAATTTGAAAAAGTGTTTTTCATAAAAGTTATAACCTTATGTCTTAAATTTACAATGTTATATACAATACCAATAACCGATGCCTAGTAATAAAGTTATCTTGGAATAAAAGTATTCTGGTCATTGAGTGTTGACTTAAGAATCATGATTAGTAAGCAATGTATGGGATATAAAAATGATTATTATTTTTTAGGTTAATTATTAATATGAATATCGATATGTATTTATAGGCATCGAATACTAGAGGGAAGGCTTGAAGAATGAAATGAAAATGTTATAGAGAGTGCATACCCTCCCTACACGTAAGTGGATATGCCCATATCACCTTTACGCTTTGTTGTTTTATTATTTATAAAATTTTTATTGAAAAACTTATATTTCATGTCTTAGGATAATAGAAACTATGATATAATCATAATAAGGAAGTGATGGTTATAATTGTTGAGTGGTGATCGGGATGGTCCCTTTTTTGTGGAAGATTTAGGCAATGGTTGCGATTTTTGTTGATTATGTATGAGCTTGAGCTAGAGGCCTATTATGTTTCTGAAAGGTTAAATCAAGCTTTATCAAGTTGTTAGGATTTATGTAGCATAAATTTCAAAATATGCCAAAATTAACAAAATCCATAAAAAAATACCTAAACTTTGGTTGAAGATTGATAAAGTTCTAACCCCAAATGTGTAGGATCTCTAAGAATCAAAACCCTAAGGGATAGAACAAGCTTAGATGAATTTGAGAGAGAGAGAGAGAGAGCTTTTTGAAATTTATGGTAACTTATGCAATTTTCAAAAGTTAGACCCCTATTTATAAGTATATGATCATTTACTAAATTGTCCTAGCTTTTTAACTCAAAGACAAATGACTCTCAAAGTTTATCATACAAGCTTTGTAACAGTAAATATAAAATTTTACTTAGATTTTAAAACCTTAAAAATATGACATTTAAGTCCCAAGTCCAGTCAACCAACTTTGACCAAGTCAATTTTAGTTTCATTTTCACATCTAAATATGAATAAAATAATGTAACTTACTTTAAGTCATATTGGATCAATTTTCAAGCTCTCAAACTTGTTACACCTATTTAACGTGTAAACGGTTTACATTTTTTGACCTAATATTATCTTCGAGGGTACTAGCCCTCTTATAGATAATATTAACTCTCTCTCACAAACAGAACAACCCCTAGTTATTACTTGTGACCTTTTGAGTTCATTACAGAATTAGTTGTGAGCTAGAAACGATTCCATCGCAATTGTTTCGAATAACTCGATTGCTCAATAGCCATAGTTGACATCTAGTAATAGCTATAGCCCCTAAAACCACAATGAACAACGTCTTTATCAAACTTGATGTTAGATCGCACATCCCATGTTGAGAAATTTCTTTCGTTTATTTAATCCCGACTAAGTTAGGACTCAGAGGAGCCAAAACCCTAAAACGCAATCAAAACTTAGATTAATGCTCAATACTATCGGAACTCGTCACCATAAACTCTTTCATGTGACGTTATAAGCTTTGGCCAAAGACTTCATTTTTCAGATGTTTACTATTGTCCAAATGGGAACTCAAATCCGAATTAATCAACAGTACCTCAAATCCTATAAACATCGAGCTACTAGATGCTGTCTTGGCAATCATCTGCATTCTAATATAAATAACACATAACCAAGTTAGCTTTTGTACAAGACTTGATGAGTCTCGTATGTATACACCTTGTGAACCATGTGCATTTATAACAAATGTTGTCTATGACTTCTCAAGTCTAAGGAACAATTCTCACACTAGCATAATTAAATGACAAATTATTGACTTTATACATCTGTGTGATTTGTCATATCATGATCACATTCAAAAAATAGTTCTCTAACTGTTAATCCAGACTAATACCCTTATAACACGACCATTGCGTTACTCGTATTAATATTATCTCATGATATTCACGAGAGGTATTTAGTGTACTTATTATATGGTATCGATGCCCAGTCAATATCACTTAGGTAGGGAACAATTTGATAATCTAATTATCTAGGCAACTCATACTTATATAATCTACCCTAGTATGATCAGGAGTGGAAACAACATACACAAATGAATGATAAATATTTTAATTTATAATAAATAAATAAATAAATAATATGTATAATACATATTATAAATAGTAACTCAATATTCAGTACTCAAAAACAATGACACGAATGGTTTTAGGGCATACTATACTAACAAAAACTATTCGTTATTGTATCTAATACCCATCTTCTCAAGATGATGGTCAAGCTGCTTCAATGCTATCGCTTTAGTGAGAGGGTCAAAAATATTTTCTACTGATGGCATCTTTTGGATTAATATTTCTCTAGCACTAACAAATTCTTTCAAAATATGATATTTATGTTGAATATGTTTAGATTTTTGATAAGCTCTAGGTTCCTTTGGTTGCGCTATCGCACCCCTATTCTCACATAACACAGTGATGGGATAAGCCATACTAGGAACAACACCAAATTTAGATACAAATTTTTGCATCCAAATAATTTCCTTTGTTGCTTCTGAAGCAACAATATATTCAACTTTAGTAGTGGAGTCTGCTGTCATCGTCTGTTTAGAATTTCTCTAACTTATAGCACCTCCATTACATAGAAAAATAAAAACCGGATGTAGATTTACAATCATTTACATCTGTCTAAAAGGATGAGTCTATGTACCTATGAATACCCAACTCTTGAGATCTATAATACAGAATCAAATCCTCAGTTCTTCTTAAGTACTTAAAGATTGTTTTCATCGTCGATCAATGTTTTTCATCGGGATTGGCTTGATATCTGCTAGTAACACTTATAGTATATGCTATATCAGGTCTAGTACAAAGCATGACATACATCAAGCTACCAATAACTGATGCATATGGGATGCTATGCATCCGTTGTCACTTTTATCAATCTTTGAACCCATATCTCTAGAGAGATGAAGACCTTGATTGAAGGGCGTGAGACCTTTCTTAGAGTTCTTTATATTGAACCTTTTTAACATCTTTTTAATATATAATTTCTAAGATGATCAAATTATCCTTTTTGATCTATCTCTATAGATCCTGATCCCAAGAATGTAGGTTACTTCTCCTAAATCCTTCATAGAGAAGGTTTTGGATAACTAAACATTGACATCTGTCATCATGCTCTCATCGTTTAACATCAATATTATGTTATCTATATAATATTAGGAATGTAATTGTATGATCTTTTACCCACTTGTAAACATAAGGCTCATTCGGATTTTTGATAAAGCTAAATCCTTTTACTGTCTCATCAAACCAGATGTTCCAACTATGTGAGGCTAGCTTTAATTCATAAATGGATCGATGCAATTTGCATACCTTATTAAGTTTGGCAGAGGATACAAATCCAATAAGTTGTTTCATAAACAAGTTTTTCTTTACATATCTATTGAGAAATATTGTTTTTACATCCATCTATCAAATCTTGTAATCATGATATGCAGCTATGGCTAGCATTATCCTTATGAACTTAATCATAGTCACCGACAAAAAGGTTTTCTTATAATCTAACCCTTATTTTTAAGTATAACCTTTGGAGATAAGCTTGGCTTTGTAGGTTTTCACCTGTCCATCTTTTTTGATCTTTCTGTTGAAGATCTATTTATAGTCAATGGGAATTATTCCTTCTAAAGGATCAACAAGTGTCCACACCTCATTCGCATGCATGGAATCGATCTCGAATTTAATTGCATCTAGTCATTTTTCTAAATCTTTATCCAGGATTGTCTCTTCATAGCTTCTCAGATCATCACCATGGTTTGATTCTTCTACTAGGTAAAATTCAAAATCTTGCTCATCGAGAAATCTATATCTCTCGGGAAGCTTAGGGACTCTAGTAAATCTCCTAATTAGAGCTGGATCATGTGGTACATAAGGTTAACAACTGGACTTTCCAACATTAACCTAGTTAGGTTGTGCTTTAAGAGATTGCTTATTTAGCTTAATTTCTCTACTCGCGTCACCTTCTTCAAAAAACTCTTTATCCAAGAAGTGCATATTTTTACTGATTAATATTCTCTGATTAGAAGAAAAATAAAAATAGTATCCTAAACTATCTTTAGGATACCTTATAAATCGATCCATTTCAGATTTGGCTTCAAGCTTGTCGGACTTGACAAGCTTGACATATGTTGGACAACCCTAAAGCCTCATATAATTAAGGTTAGGAGTTTTACTATACCACAACTCATATGGTGTCTTTTAGACAAATTTACTATGAACTCTATTGAGAACATGCACAGCTGTTAGTAAGGCATATCCCTAAAAATATAATGATAAGTTAATAAAACTCACCACCGACCACATTATATCTAATAAGGTATGATTTCTCCTTTCTGACACACCATTAAGCTGAGGTGTGTACGGAGGAGTCATATGCGAGATTACCTCATTCTTCTTTAAAAAATTTTAAAACTCAGTATTTAATTACTCACTACTATGATATGATCGCAGTTCTTTAATACTTTTTTCTGTCTATTTCTCAACTTCATTCTTGAATTATTTGAATTTTTCAAAATATTCAAACTTGTATTTCATTAAATACACGTACCTATAGCGAGACATATCATCAATAAAGGTAATAAAGTATTTGAAACCTCCTCTAACCAACGTACTGAATGGCCGACACACATCAGTATGTACGAGGTCCAATAATCCTTTCGACCTCTCGCCTTTACCTTTAAAGGGTATCATTTTCTCTCAAAGATGTGACTCACGCATCAAAATGGGTTCATAACCCAATGAGACTAAAATCTCACTAGTTTCAAGTTAAGTGAATTGTCTATCTCTGATATGGCCTAATCTGTGATACCACATATATTTAGGATTTGTTTTAAGTCGAGTTCTTTTATGAGAAATGGTCGATAGTAAATTACTATTATTCAATTTAAGGACATATAAACTATTATTTATTAACAACACTGCTAATACATATATTTCCAAAATATATCAAACATTCATTTTCATTAAACCATACAGAGTAACTGATTTTACATAATACAAAAACAGACATAATATTTAATACAACAGAAGTGAAATACAAAACATTTTCTAACTTCAAAATATATCCAAACGATAGCAAGAGCTCACACGATCTAATAGCTTTGGTAGCAATAGTTACTTCATTGGCTACTTGCAAGACGATCCCATTGCCAGAAAGTACAAAACTATTCTACAGCACCTGTAAAGACACACAGAAATATAAGGTAGCAGCTGAGTTAATAACTCATGAATAATATCATAACTAACATTTAATTCATATTCAATCAGATAGCTACTAAACATACCTGACTTAGTCTTTTTAAGGCTATCAAGGTATTGAGGACAATTCCTCTTCCAAAGTCCTTCAACCTTATAGTGAAAACATTTTTCTTTAGATTTTTTTTTCGATTTCTTAGGAGGTGGTAAAGCTTTTTTAGCTTTCTTTTTCTTAGGTACAACTTTTAAATCCTAATATGAGCACTATAGACTTTTATCAATCCTACTGGTGGTGGTCATGTGGATATCCTCATATCCCTATCTTTTAATATTTTGTTTGTAATACTCTTGAATTTCATTTAGTAATTCAGAGAGGGTACGCTCAATTCTATTCAAATTATAATTTATTATAAATCTTTTATAACTCAGAGGGAGAGACTATAGAATCACATTCATTTTAAGGTGATCAGGCATGGTGATCCCCCAAATATCCAACTGACTAATTATATTTATCATTTTTATAACATGATCATCAAGAGGCATACCCTCCCTAAGTTTTACGTTAAATAAAGTATAATACAAATTATACTTGATAACATAGGAATTATCACCATATAATTCCTGTAACGATTTGAGTATCTCTTATACAGACGTCATAGTCTCATATCTAGTCTAAAACTTTCGATTCATCGATGCTAACATGTAAAGTCATACTCTATGATTATCGATGTGCCATTTATTATAAGCATCTTTATCCTTCGAAGGAGCATTCTCCTCACAAGACATTGACATCTCATCCCCAAAAACATACCTAAGATCCTCGAAATCGAGAATTATTCTCAGATTTCATAACCAGTCCTTAAAATTGTATCCTGTCAATTTATTATCATCCAGGATTTTTGTGAAAAGATTTGACGATTACATGCTTAAAATCACACACAGAGAGAACTAGAAAAACACACATAGAAAACAGTTTGTTAGTGAACAGAGTTACCAATAGTATATATACATATATTCAACAACTGAATATATATAAATAGCAAAAAATTGATCACATCAACCCCCACTATTTAATTTAAAACTTACACTCCTTAACATAGAATTTAAAAGTTTTGTTGGATTTTAATAATTAATGGAATCAAATTCTCATTAAAATTAATTAACATCACATAATAGAAATATTGACAAATTAACCCTAATGAGTAAGGAACAACTTCTTATTTGCATCACATACAAGAGTCGATTTTCCTTTTGCCCTGGCTTCAAATACTTCACATAATAAAATCTTGGTATTTTACACTAGTTATATCTAAATCACTCATGTCTAAATCACTGCACTTTCTCAAATAATATTCTCATCCCAACCTCACATAAGAGAATCTTGGTTAAGACTCGAATATTATAGAGAACCAAATAACCTAATTCAATCACATAAACCTCACATAATAGAAATCTTAAGGTAGAAAATTTATGTAAGAGAATTATTAGCTATCCTACAATGGGAGGCAAAGATATGATAATTTTCAGGAGTTATTCCAAGTCTCCTATATATATTCATATCACATGTGAAATATTCTCTCTCATATTAATAATTTTCATTAAATTATTAATCAAGGACAAGCACACACCACACTATATAATCATTTATCTTACAAATGATTATTTATACATACATATCACATTTAACACTTATATATATATATATATATATATATATATATATATTCGGCTCGGTTTATTCGTGTAACGAATAAATATTTTATAGTTGAATTTTATTCGGCCAAAAAATTATTTGGTTACGTATACATACTCATATTACTTATTTAATTTATCACATAAACTAAATAATATAATATAATATATATTCCCAACTAAACAATTAGTATTTTCATTAATTAATTAGGATTTCATAATCCCTAAATTAATCATTAAATACCATTTTGTAAGATTAAGCATTAGGAAAAATTAATAAATCAACTTGTCATACAAATTGAATTAGTTAAATATATTTAATTCAATTAAATATATTTAATTAAAACTATTACACCTTTAACAACATTAGGGTTTTCATAAACCTTAAACCAATCAAAATTGGTCAAAACTTAATAATAAGCCTAACTTGAAAACTTTATAAATTGGCCAATTAAATTAAATCATGTGTAAAGATATAATAATTAATATCTTAGATTATTAACCAATTTAATTAGTCATTAACCAAGTTATACAAAATGACATAATTAACTATATGCATTATACACATGTATAACCCATTATACAATATGTAATATGTATAATTATACATACATACACATTATCACATAATGGACATGCATTGTTGCAAACTTAATTAACCAAATTAAACAATGTATAAGCCATGGAAATGGCAATGCACATTAATCTCATTAACATATATTTACCAAAACCATAATACAAACATGCAACCTTTTGAAAACATAATCAATTTCCATTATGACCAGGCATCCACTCATGCATCTTATAACCTTATAAACATTATCGACACTTGATAGCATGCTTATATGATCAATAAACCAAGTTTAACCACCAAACATGTTAAATGCATGAAAACAAAACAAATGTGCTAAGATACATATATGGCTGAATGGGTTTGGCATCCAAGTATCAAGATTATGTTTTCAACACCTTCCCAAATCATCAAGAAGTGTCATACACATATGATAAGGCAAGATCCATCCATTAAACACATGAAAAACAAAGAACATCTATAGTTTCAATAGTAATCGAATACTCCCATGGTTCATAACTATATCATCATCATTGTATATCATGAAATATCATTCAAGAGCATTGTATAATCATCACATGATCATCAAAAAGCTATAAATTTGGAAAGAAAATGACCTATTCATCATCTTCTCCAAAAATCCTAACTTAGAGCCATAAACCCTAATTAGGGATTTTAGCTTCCATACTCAAATCCAACCTCAATCAAGCCATAACACGCATATATCCAATATAATACAATGCTCTGATACCATTTTAAAAGGTTGAATCATGCTTTATCAAGTTGTTAGGGTTTAAGTAGCATAAATGTCAAAATATGCCAAAAATAACAAAATCCATGAAAAATACCTAAACTTTGGTTGAAGATTGATGAAGATCTAACCCCAAATGTGTAGGATCTCCAAGAATCAAGACCTTAAGGGCTTGAACAAGCTTGGCTGAATTTGAGAGAGAGAGAGAGACTTGAGAGCTTTTTGAAATTTATGGCAACTTATGCAATTTTCAAAAGTTAAACCCCTATGTATAGGCATATAATCATTCAGTAAATTGCCCTAGACTTTTAACTCAAAGAAAAATAGCTCCCAACGCTTTTCCTAGAAGCTTATAATAGTAAATATAAAATTTTACTTAAGTCCTAAAACTTTAAAAATATGACTTTAGGTCACAAGTTCGGTTAACCAACTTTGACCAAGCCTATTTTATTTTTATTTTCATATCTAAATATGAATAAAATAATGTAACTTACTTTAAGTCATATTTGGATCAATTTTCAAGCTCTCAAACTTGTTACACCTATTTAACATGTATGATTTATATTTTTCGATCTAATATTATCTCCAAGGGTATTAGCCCTTTTGCAGATAATATTAACTCTCTCTTATAACAAGAACAACTTCTAGTTATTGATTGTGACCTCTTGAGTTCATTGCAGAATTAACTGTAAGCTAGAAACTATTTCATCGCAACTGTTTTGAATAAGTTGATTGCTCAATGGTCATAGTTGACATCTAGCAATGTATTATAGCCCCTAAAACCACAATGAAGAACGTCTTCATTGAACTTTATGTTAGATCACACATTTCATGTGGATAAATTTCTTTGTTCATCTAATCTCGACTAAGTTAAGACTTATAAGAGCCAAAATCCTAAAACTCAATCATAACTCAGACTAATGGTCAATACTATTTGAACTCGTCACCATAAACTTTTTCATGTGACTTCAAAGCTTTAGTCAAAGACTTTATTTTTCAGATGTTTGTTAATATTCGAATGGGAATTCGAATCCAGATTGAGTTAACTGTACCTCGAATCCCATAAACATCGAGCCAATAGATTTCCTCTTGACAATTATCTGTATTCTGATATAAATAACACATAACCAAATTGGTTTCTAGACAAGACTTGATTAGTCTTATATGTATACATCTTATGAACCATGTGCATATATAACAAATACTATCTATGATGTCTCAGGTCCGAGGAACAATTATCACACTAGCACAATCAAATGACAAATTATTGACTTCATACATCTGTGTGATTTATCATATCATGGTCACGTTTAAAAAATAGTTTTCTCACTGTTAATCCACACCAATACCCTTATAACATAACCCTCGCGTTACCCGTACTAATATCATCTCATGATATTCATAAGAGATATTCAATATACTTACTATATGGTATTGATGCCCAGTCGATAGCATTTATGTAGGGAATAATTTGATAATTTAATTCTCTGGATAACTCATATGTATACTCTATCCTAGTATGATCAAGAGAGGAAATAGCATACATATATGAATGATAAACATTTTAATTTATAATAAATAAATAAATAATATGTACAATATATATTATAAATAGTAACTCAATATTCAATATCTAAAATCAACGGTACGAATGATTTTAGGGCATACTTCACTAACAGTTTTATCACGAGATGATGGTTGTGTTGACTTATGTGTTTTTGATGATGAGCAAATTATTTTGTTGATAAATAAATGATTTGTTTGATTAATTTGTTTAATGAGTTTTATATTTGTTTGATTGATTATAATGCTTTGATTGTGCTT